>PVLC010007312.1:0-64170 GCA_004027655.1 Graphiurus murinus | reverse complement strand
AGAGAGAGAGAGAGAGAGAGAGAGAGAGAGAGAGAGAGAGAGAGAGAGAGGGGCCGACCAGCCTGCAAGACGTGCAGTCTGGTGGTGGGAAGGGGAAGCCAACCTATGTGCTTGTTCTCCCCTGGCCTTCTGGCTCCGTCATCAACCAGAACTGTGGGACAGATCCAGCCCCAGGTTCCCAGGGCCCAAGACGGGAAAGTGCAGATGACTCTTTGCTAATGTCTGGACAAAATCCTATTACCAATCAGCTCGACCATCACGTGAGCAATACTACGGGCATATTTATTTATTTTTCAGCTGCTGAATTTTGTAGTAATTACTCAGCAGTAGCTAATGTACAGGTTCCTCCACAGCTGAAAAATATTGTTGCAGGCACTTTTAATTGATACGCGCACACGAAATCAGTAATAGACTCAGCAGAATTATGGTGGAATTAACAGACTTTCATATGGTGGCTACTTCGGAGTGATTGAGAGGGGCCAGGAGGTTCCTAAGTGCATCTCCCCTCTCTCTGTCTCCTTTTATAAGTTGGTCAGACACCTGCAATCGTCAATGACAGTAGGCATGAGGAAGTCTCTGCCTTTGGCCAGAGGTGTTCATGGTGTGTGGGGGGTGAGAGTTTGTGTGGGAAGGCCGACAGGTAGACCACACTAAGGACTTGTGGGGTACCAGGGCCAAGGATGAGCGCCCATCCTGCCTGGAGTACAGGACAAGTTCACAGTAGCCCCCCCCCCATATGTCATGAAGGAACCCCCACATGTCGGGCTGGGACCCCGATGCGTGGGAGATGACCCACATAAGCCAACAGCATCCACCTCACCCAGGAGCTCCTGGAATGCAGGACCTCTTTCCCTCTCGGACCACTGGCTCAAAGACTGCATCTATAAAATATCCCCAGGTGATTTAGATGTGCATTAGAGCTTGGGTTACAGTTCCTGTTAAGGTTACAGTCTCTTTTGCAGATGACAGCCATCTGAGAGTTTTGAAAGAAGATATTAATGTCCAAGGTCACTATATCTAGAGTTTCCCATTAAATTGCCCTGAGACAGAGCCCGGGTTCTGATGCTGGGCCAGTGGGTTTCTGTGCTCTTCGTCACAAGAATCAGGAGTAGGTACAATCTGTGATGGGGAACGGATCCTTTAATGGGACTTCTAGCTCGAGCAGAAGAGAGACTCAGTCCTGACCAAGAGAGAGGGTCAGGCTGGCTCCCAGGACTGAGAAGACCAGTGTTTATTCATGTGAGTAGGGCCGTCAGCCAAGGGGATAGGGGTTTAGGAATGTTTATTGGCTGCAGGTACATTTCAAAAGGTGGGATTTTCTTTCCCCTTCTCCTGTGAGAGCACTTAGCTTCTGAGGAAGCCAAGGTCAGTCTGCCAGCCTGGAGCCAAATGAGTTTCCCACAGCGATGCCGCATCCTGTCTAAACATCTCTGCTTTGTGACAAGGACAGGTTCTGTAGCTGTTCAGAGACCCACAGTGGGGAGGAGAAGAAGGCACAGACCCTGGTAAGGAGCAAGTCCAGGTTCCCGGGGGGTGCCGTCTAGGCGGGTCCCCAACAGCTCTGTCCTTTATGTTGATTGTTAATTTCTAGCATGGAGCATCCTGGCCCTGATGGAGCCCCTGGTCTTTGAAGCAGATAAGCCATTTTGAGGCACAAACCAGGCTTTGACTAGCCAGCAAGCTCTGTGTTGAGGCCTAGGAGAGCACCTGCCCTTGGCCCTGTGGTGGTCCCATCTTGGAAAGGCGACAAGGACGCGTTAGGTTGCTCTGGTGCTTGTGAGCACGGTGGGGTAGAGTCCCGAGCTTCTGAGAAAACCTTCCAACCCTCCAACCTGTAACTATGAAAAATGGTCACTGTGATGTTGTAGGTACCTGTGTCCTAAGCAGACCTCCATGACCAAAGTCTTAGCCCGGAGACATGGGAGTCAATGAAATCTAGAAGAAAGTCTCAAATCATGGGGGTAAGAAGCAGGAGGCAAGCCGTGTTGGGAGTCTGTCCTTCTTGTGATGAAGACAGGAATACAAGTATCTGCCCTGGCTCTGCCTGGAGAGACCATTCCCACAGAACCCGTGGCTGATGGCTGTCACCGGCCCCCCAGCAGCCTGGCTGTAGCCACCACGATGTTTGGACCAAGTTCCAATCAGAAAATTACTTTCTGTTGACTGTAAATGTCACACTTCTACCAGGAGGGCGCCTCACCACACACCTTCTCGGAATTGGCTTTGGGGCCTGCTGGGCCCAGGTACCGCGTCCTCCTGGGCTGGGCTTTGCTTGGGCAGCCCTGGCAAAACGCGGCGTAATGACAGCGCGTAAGGTTCGGGTCATGAGAAGACTATTCCCCCACTCCACATGATACATGTGTCGCCCGCATAAAATTATATGACTTACGTCCCCTTTCGGCTTTGGGAGGGCTGAGAAATCTTTTTTCACTTTCAGACTGAAATTACTCTGTGGTATAAATTATTACTCACAGTTCAACACTTGCTGCGCTCTGCCCAGAGGTGGCTGCTGGCTCAAAGGCGCCGTGATTTACGGGCGGAGGCAGAAGGGCGCAGGTGCCTCTGAGCCGACCTGGACCCGCCGGGTGTTCCGCGTACACACAGAGGAAGGCTGAGGGCTGGTCCCACCGAACCACAGGAATCAGACAGCAGCGAGGCCTTTGACTCCTGGCAGATGTTAAATGAAAGCATCTCCCACCACCCTTTCCATATTTCGAGTCTCCTCCTAGGTCTGCTATTCCCTCTGCTACATGAATGTAGTTCTCTGAGATACTCGTTACTATTAGAAGACTGTGAGAGGCCCCTGCACTGCGCATGGCAGCACCGCTCGGGGTCACACTGGAGGTGACAGGCTCTTTGCGGTGAGATGCCTCCCTTCCAACAGCCCAAGACGGAGAACCGTCCACACTCGATCCAAACCACATCAAACACCCGGGGAGCACCGATTAGGATTAGAGCACGCCACACATTTTGGTGTGCTGTAATCTAGATGTTGAAAATGTAAAACTATATGACAATATTGTGTGTTGTCTGATGCAAGAAGGTATCCCAGAAACTTTGTGTTAGGCAACTTCAGCAGTGTCTAAGCTGCATATGATGTAGACAGACCAGGAGGGTTCCGAAGTCCCTGGGCAGTGGCACACCGTGTACGTGTGTGTGTGTGTGTGTGTGTGTGTGTGTGTGTGTGTGTGTGCTGCCCACCGTCACCTCTAATGTCATGCGGCCCATGACATCATAGAGTAAGTGATATGTGGCATGTACTGTGACATGTAATACTGCACGTGAGACTTAGCACATGCACTCATGACATATAATTGCATATTTATGTACTCATTGATGTAAATACATTTTAAATGTTTTTTCTTGAGAAGTCGGTTCCTCCTTTGGTTTTCTCACAACACGGCTGCTTGCGTGCACACGTCTAGTACTGGAGGTGGCGCGTGGACTCCGGCCTGTCTAGCTCTGTGCATTAGAAGCTCAGTCTGAGGGGCTGAGGAACAGAGTGCAGGGAGGGTGCGCGCTTGAGGTAGGCACGTGGGTTGGGAAAGTTTCTCAAAACATGAGACCTCTGCCAGGCGTGGTGGCACCTGCCCATAATCCCAGTACTTGGGAGGCTGAGACAGGAGGATCGCAGGTTTGAGGCCAGCCACAGCAACTTAACAAGGCCCCCAGCAATTTAGTGACGCCTTGTATTTAAAAATAAGAAATAAAATAGGGCTGGGGGTGTAGCTCAGAGGTAAAATGCCCCTGGGTTAAATCCCTAGTACCCCCTCACCCCCCCAAAAATAGTTCCAGCAAGTAGAATAATCAGGGACAGAGGAATCCTGCAGGCAGAAGGAGGGGACCCAATAGAATGTTCTGGAACTGGGGGAGAAGGAAGTGACACCATGAAACTGTGGAAAAGGATAGGGATGGGCCAGGAAGAGTTTTGGGATCCAAATTATGAACTTTTTTATTTTATTTTATGTATTTATTTATGTATTTATTTATTTAATTATTTATTTATTTATTTTTGGTACTGGGGATTGAACTCAGGGGCATTCTACCTCCGAGGTATACTCCCAGCTTTTTTTTTTTTGATTCTTTATTTTGAAACAGGGTCTCACTAAGTTGCAGAGGGCTTCACTAGGTAGCTGAGGCTGGCCGCGAACCCAGATCCTCCGGTCTCAGCCTCCCAAATGCTGAGATTACAAGTGTGCACGGACTTTTTATTTTATCCAGAAGCCACTAAAAGTTGTAGTACCGGAAGTATCTAAGTCCTGTTTCTGGGCAGGAGGCCTAGGAGGTCATGCACCTAACTTCCTGCCATTCACGGGGTGTATCTAAAGGCTTGCCATGTCTGCGGAACCTCGCATGCATTAAGCAGTGTGTGGACAGTGATGTGGAAGAGGTGTGGCCTGGTGTCGCTGCGCGAAGGAAAGGGGGCGGCCTGGCGGCGTGGCGGCGAGGTCTTTCTGGGGGCGAGGCCACGTGCCTGGCACTGCTGCCTGAGTGAGAACCATCTGAGAAACGCTCCTGTATTAGGAAGCTCCTTGACAGGCCCTGGAAGCCTCTGTGGAGGCAGGAGCTTCACGACCCAGGGCGCGGGTTACATCAGCGACATGTCTGTCCCTGGGGCTGCTAAGAGAGCAGGAGCCTGTCTTTTCACCACTAACAAGTGAGAGGCAACAGTTTCTGGACGCAGGGGCAAGGGAGAAGATGGCAGAGGGAAGGCATCCCGGGAGCAGCGGCCAGACCAGAGGAAGAAGGGTTCAAAGGCGCCCGCCGAGGGTCCGCAGCAGGTCCCTGGAGGAGGGACATCAGGCTCCGTGCACAGGAAACCCAGCTCGGGCCAAACATAACTGAATGCCTCCTGTATAATTTCGGTGTGTGGTTGTGAGGTTTTGCAGGCTCTTGGAACCCAGAAGGGAGACCATCAGAGAAGGTGGCTGTGGGCACAGGTCTGCAAGGAAGCCGTGTATCTCAATTCGGCTGGTGTTGGGAGGGACACAAGCTGACATCCACGTTCTCAGGCAGAGGAGGGAGATGCTTCTGCTTAGGCTGGGCTGCCATCGGCTGCAGAGACTCTGCCGGGAGGGTGAAGAGCCAAAGGCAGGCTAAGTGGACATGGTCGAAATCAGGGGGGAAGGTGCCAGGACCACAGCTGCGCATTTTCAAAGCCCCAGAGTGACCCCTCCCTCCCTTCTCTTCTCTTCTCTTCTCTTCTCTTCTCTTCTCTTCTCTTCTCTTCTCTTCTCTTTTCTTTTCCTCTTCTTCTTCTTCTTCTTTTTCTTCTTCTTCTTTTCTTTTAAATATACTTTTATTGGTGCATTGTAGTCTCAGATTATAAGGTAGTTCTTCCTTCTAATCATCAAAAATAATGTCTTCAAGTTAATGTGCTGATTGACCCTATGAGGGGAAAAAAAACACAATAGTGTCTGTAGGTCATATATTTCTTGCAATGAAAAGATTTTCAGTTAAATCCAATTAATAGCAAGTCAAGAGAGGGACTGTCTACCTATTATAGGTTGGTCACTCCTATCTGATTCAGTTGGATCACCAGTCTGTTTTCTGTAAATATATCTGCATAATAGTTATTGAGAGATTCTAATTACATGCTGTACACATTGCAGGTTTTTTTCTTTTTTAGTACTAGGGATTGAACCCAGGGGCATTCTACCTCTGAGCCATACCCGCCCCCTCTCCAGCCCTATTACTTTATTTTTTATTTTGAAAAAAAGTCTAGGTTCTTGAGGGTCTCACTAAGTTGCTGAGGCTGGCCTCAAACCTGTGATCCTCCTATCTCAGCCTCCCACATACTGGGATTACAAGTGTGCATCATCCTTGCTGACCATACAATTTTTAATAAAGTCATTTACAGAAGCAATTCAGTCTTTTGTGCTGCCATGACAAAAATGCCACACACCAGGCAATTCATAAGCAATGTTTCACAGTTCCGGAGTCTCTTTCCAAGATGGCAAGTGTTGCTACATTCTCTGGAGGGAAGGACATGGTGTCCTCACTCGGTGGAAGAGAGGAAGAGCAAAAGAGGGCTACACTGGCTCCCTCAACCCCTTTTGTGCTTTTTTGTGTGGGTTATTGGGGATTGAACTCAGAAGCATTCTGCCTCTGAGCTGCACCCTCAGCCCTTTCTATTTTTTTATTTGGAAACAGGGCGCTAAGTTGCTGAGAACCTTGCTAAGTTGCAGTGGCTGGCCTCAAGCCAGCGATCCTCCTGTCTCAGCCTCCTCAGTACTGGGATTACGGACATGTGCCGACATGCCTGGCTCCTCAATCCACTTTATAAGACACCAACCCCACTTTGAGGTCAACATTCTATTATCTAATCATTTTTCAAATGTCCCTTCCTCCTGACATATCAACAATGGAGATTCGGTTTTAATCTATGAATTTTGGAGGAAACATATTCAAATCATACACGTCAGGCATGAACTCTTGTCATGAAAAAGAATTGACTTTGCCCTGAGTTTTTGCAGAGAATGAACTAGTCCCCGTGTTTCCCCAGTTCAGTCAAAGCCAACTTGAGCTCTTGAGCTACGTGGTTTCTTGGAGCAAAACATCTGGACGTTCGCTTCTGGGCTCCCTCTGTCTTGCAGTTGGTCAGCTGTCCTCTGAAGGAGACCCTCCAGTCAGCCTGCTGCTCACCTGGTCCCCAGGGACAGTCCCAGCTGGTGTCCGCTCTGTGTCCCCATGGTCCATTTGTCACTCAGTGGCCAGAAAGTGCTCTGACCGTGCAGTGTAGACCAGCTCACTCGGCTGCTCGAGGCTGCTCAAAGGCTTCTGGAGATTTCCCATCCACCTGAGTAAATTGAACACTCGTCGGTGTCTACCAGGGCTGCCTGTGGTCAGATGCCGGAAAGGCCGAGCTTGTCTCCTGCCATGCTCTTCCTGGCTCCTCCTCTTCCACCCACAGGTTAAGCCTGCCCTTCAGGGCCTTTGCACATCCTGTTCTTTATGCCTGTCTGTACAGCCTTTCTCCCAGCTACAGATGTACACCCATTGTCTTCCTTCAAGTCTTGGCTCAAATTTCACCTTCCCAGACAGGCTTCCCCAGATCATAAAATGCAAAGATTCAAGACATAAATATAAATGTAAAACATTATAATTTCCGGTTCCAAAATAATTTCCAATAATTATTTCTTTTCTTATACTGCTGTTCAATAAATACTTTAAATTATGATTTATGTCATAATACCAAAAAGTACACAGAAAGGTGTATAGTTTACTAATTTACCACAAAGGAAACAGCTGTATAACTACCATTTAGGTTGAGAAATGGGACATTGTCAGCATCATTGTGAAAAATCCCAACAACCTGCTCTTGGCAACTGACCTCACCCTTCTATGTAAAGGTAATTAATATTTTGCCCTTTATGGTGATCATTTCCTTGTTTTTCTTAGATTTCTACCACTTGAGTGTGCACTTCTATGAGATATAATTAAATTTGTCTGTTTTAATTCCAAGTAAAATGGAATCACACTGCATACATTTTTTCTTACCTAACTCCTTAGGCTCAACATGTTGATTTTGTTATTCATTCATTTGGTTGCAGGGAGCTTTAATTCCTTTGGTTTCATTGCAACGTTTTGATCTATGTGTCATTACTTGGAGCTCATTTATTTTTTCATTCACTTGTTAGTGCAAATTTGCCTTCTTTTCTGTTTGAAGCCAAGAGCATGTTGGAGTATGACTCTCTGTGTACGTTCTGTTGGATATATACCAGGGAGTGGAATTTCTGAGACAAAGGGTAAGGAAATGTTTGATTTTAGTCGACAATTCCAAGATGAGTTTCAAGTGTCTGTGCCGATTTATACTCACCAGGAAGGCCTGGGAGTGCTAAGGAATTCACACCACTGCCAACCATCAGCTTTGCAGGTGTAAAACAGTACACCTACTCTCATGAGTGTGTGCCTCATGTGTTTTAATTTTAATTTCCTTGATTGTTCACTACAGGCTTGCTTGTTTACTATTTATTACTTATTTGGGTGTTTTCTTATTTGGAGCACCTCCTTGAAAGGTTGCTGTGTCCGTATTTGTTATTTTCTAGTTAATTTCCAAGATCTCTCAATATGCTAGATATTATCCATTTTTCACTACATGCATTGAAAATTTCTCTCCCTACTTCATCTATGTCTTACCTTTTCATTCTCTATTCTCTTATAGTGTTTTCAGATGAAAAGAAGTTTTGGTAATTTCAATGCACTCCAGCTACCACTTTTATTTTATTTTTTCGTTTGTTTTTTACTTTTGTTTTCATGCCCTATTTAAGGCCTTTTCCCAAAAAGGTGAGGATCTTCTACATTGTCTTCTAAAACCTTTATTGATTGACATTTTATATTTGGATCTATAGGCGACTGAGATTGATTTGTATTTATTTGAAATAAGAATTTATTATCCCCTGTGATTCACAGTGTTACTCTGACATAAATTTTAAGAGAGTCTTAATTATCCCAGCTCAGAGACCCACCAAGAGGGCAGACAGCTCTTCTCCTCAGGCTCCCATGCACTGGACGAGGGCCAGCCACACTGCCAGGGCAATCTGCTCTACTTAGCCCACAAGTCAAATAAATGCTAATCCTCTGGAGAAGCTCACACAGACACACCCAGAGCAACGTGTAACCAGACACCTGCATGTCCCATGTCCAGGTCAAGTTGACAGGTCACCCCTCATCAACTCGGCACCCACACACACCTCCTTCAGCCTTGGTTAATCTCCAAGTGAAGACAAGGAGGACTTGGTTCCTCCTATGACCCACCTTGTATATGCAACCCTGCACACACTAACTCCTTCCCAGGAGAGAAGTGACGCCCCTGGGTGCCGTTCACTCTTCTCCTTGATGTTCTAGAAAGTAAACACTATGAGGTAGGATTAGTAACACATGTGTTACAGTAATAAGGCAACATCTTATGTTACATGATAAGGGAATAAGAAAGTGGAGAACAAAAATATTGATGTTTTCTCTCCTCCCTTTGGATATATACATACATGTGTACACATACACACACCATACACACACACACACACACACCTGTTCATAATAGAATACAAGGAAATAGTCATCTCAGCCAGGCATGGGGGTGCACACCTGTAATCCAAGTACTTGGGAGGCTGAGATGGGAGGACCCATGAATTCTGACTAAGAGAAATGTATCATGTATCAAATGTCAGCTCTTAGCATCTATAGCCTCCTGGAGCAAACATCTCTACCTAGCAAAGGTTGCAATGGAGTCTTCAAAAGGCCGTTGGGTCATTCCATGGAGCCAGCTGCTGCAGGAGGGTAGGGCTTGGAGAGACCAGTTTATTCCTGGAGCCTGGGCAGTTGCCACACTTCTTTTGCTGTGGCGTGACTGCTTTGATCTCAAGCAGCGCTGTGGAACACTGTGTCCGTGGACAGGGTGCATGTGGAATGCAGGGAGCGAAAGGCGAATCCTCACCCAGCCCGTGTTTGCCCCAGGAGGAATTATCCTTCTGTTAGAACCCATGCTGCCCCCTTTTCATGATAGAAGCTGTCCAGTGCAATCCAACTGCCACCGGATAGCTGGCTCCTTCCCTGGGAAACAGAACGGTATCAGGGACTCAGGGTTGGTCTCTGCTGTGGAAGCCTGGGCAGGTGGAAGTGACCATAGCTAAGTCCATCCTGGTGAGTTGAAGTCCATGTCGCTGAACTTAACTCTGTCCTCACCATCATGGCTGCCTTGGTCATTAACCCCGTGGGCAGTGGCAGGGTGGGTGGGAAAGGGGGCCATCTGTATTCAGAGTCGGCCACCCTGTCTATGAAATCATCGTCCTTATTTTTTTTTGCAGTACTGGGGATTGAACCCAGAGGCATTCCACCTCCGAGCTATACCCCCAGCCCTATTTTTTATTCTTTATTTTGAAACAGGTTCTCACTAAGTTGTAGAGGGCCTCACTAAGTAGCTGAGACTGGCTGCTAACCTGAATCCTCCGGTCTCAGCCTCCCAAGTACTGGGATTACAAGTGCGCGCCACCACGCCAGGCATTGTCCTTGTTGTCTAGGGTTACTCCAAGCATCGTTGGACCTGCTGGAGCTTATGATCCAGGAGTTAGCACAGCCAACACAGCAGCCTCAGCCTAGGACAGAGCCTTGTCTTGTTCAGGGCTCCACTCAAAACTACAATCTTTCCAAATCAGTCAATCAACAAACCAGAGTAACAAACCATCCAAATGAGGAATATGTTATTTCCAAAGTCCAAAGAGGTCCAGTTGGTTTTGTGCATCTTTTTTTTGTTATTTGTTGGAGGGGCCAAATGCAGCAAATTATCTTTCACTTTGGAAGAGAGGTGTCAATGTGCTTTGTACTCCTGGAGACTTCACAGAGGTAGAAGGCCACAGAATTTTCCTCAGTTGTATTTCCCACCCCCTTACACATGAATGCCTTACCAACATGTCTAGAGTTCTTGCCATTCCTTGCACGCTGAATTCAAAGGACATGATGCCATCAATGTGCTGGACCAGTGTGGTGTCTCGTGGAAAGGAAAGATGATGGTGATTCTGTTCTCACGCCCAGCCTCTGCTTAGTGGCCCCCACAAGTCATGCCTGACCTGACTTTGCGCGCCTGCACCCTTACGCACTGCCTCAGCTGACATCCTCACAGGGTCCCCAGGCTTCGACCTCTAAAAGTCTGAAAACTTAAATCACTGCTTTGGAATGCAGTGAGCCTTCCGGTGAGTCACTTGTAGCCACCTGCCTGTCAGGGCTTGAGCCTCGTGATAGGATTTGTAGAGAAGGTGGGTCCCAGGAGCTTTAGGTCCTGTACCTGGAAGTGGCTTCAGGGAGTCCATCCGGTTTCCCCAAGGGATGCATGGCTAAGAGAGAGTCAGTGGTGACGCCCTGCAGGAAGAGGCCAGGGCTACCGGGAGCGAATTGGTCACTTCCAGCAAGATGAAGAGGCTCTGCTGCAGACAGAGGACTGTCCTGTCCCCCTGGGGCTGGCGGCTCAGTTTGTATTGTAATTCAGCCAGTGGCAGGATCAGACAAGAATCTGATTTCTCACTATCTCAGCCCTGCAGCTCTAGAAGATAAGGATCTCCTTCCTGTCATCTGTGCTCTGCTTGAGCAGAAAATCCAAATCCCCATCTCACCCTCTGCCTTCACCCTGCCATCCATGGTCACTAGGAACAGCCAGCTAGCCTCACTGCTTCTGATAGTTGTCCAGAAATGCTCAAAAGCCTGGTCCACGCAGCACCTTGGTTCTTCTCCGTGGCCGATGAGGACTGTTTAATGCAGATATTCTGGATATCCACCACCATGGAGTTCACTCTGTGGACTCTCCTTCAGGTCTTGCTTTCAGAAAGACTCCTTCTCATCGACCTGGAGTGACTACAGATTGACTTTGTGAAGGAGGACACAGTTAATGCCTGGTCTCATGAAAGTTAAGTTTTATTTTTATTCCTTCTTCTGGAAATCTGTATGCCCAGGAACTGAAAATCTTTGAACAGGTATATTTAAATCTATATAAGTATAAAAAGGCATTGAGGAATAGAACAATTTGCTCTTATAAATATCTTTGATTACATGAATATAATAAATTGTGTGCATATAAATGTGTCTATATGCTTTCCTTTAAACATGTTTGAAAAGGCATTTGAAACTTGACACTATTTATAACTGGCACAGTACTTTGAACTATACCAGTACGACATTTTAAAACAGAGCTGTATTTTTTTTTTTTTGATATTTAACATCTAATACTTTAAAACATCACTTCTAGGAACAAACATGGTGTAACACTTGAATATGTGTGATGCCAAACTTTTAAAATAAAATATAAATTAAGCAAATAAATAGAGGCACTGGCATCCTTGAGTCTAGTGAGATTGGAAAGACAATTCCAGAAAACCAAGAATGAATTCAGAAAACTCTTCTTTAAAAGTCTGTTCTTCCAAAATGACTCTTGGTACCAAAATCTATACAAAGCAGGATTTTCCAGAGGTAGAGAAAATATTAATTAAGCTATAATAAAGTAAGGGAGAAAGGGAGAGTAGGGAGGAAGGCAGGAGGGAAAGGAGGGAGAGAGAGAGAGAGGAAGAAGAAGGAGGAGAAGGAAGGGAGGGGGGAGTGGGAGAGAGACAGAGAGAAGAGAGAGGAGGGAGGGAGGCAGAGAGAAGAAATCTGTTCACAAGACTATATTAGGCTGAGACCTTCCCTGTCCTGCCGACTGCAGGTTGGAGACCCAGGAGAGTCGGTGAGGCCAAGTGTAAATCTGGAGATCTGAGAACCAGGAAAATCAGGCTGAATCTGCACAAGCTCCATTCCCAGCTAGAAGTCAGGCAGAGGTGGGGAATTCTCCGGGACTCCATGTTTTAGCCTGCTCAGGCTTACCCACTTTGAGGAGGACAATTTGCTTTCATCAGTCTTTGTATTTCAATGTTAATCTCACCTGGAAACACCCTCCTCAACACACCCAGAATAATATTTAACCAAATAGCTTGCATTTCATGTCTTAAGCTGACAAGTGAAATTATCTAATACATTACTAATTTTATATGTTATATATCTTACCATTAACAGTTAAAAATATCTTTGTTAATAAAAATGTATTATT
Organism: Graphiurus murinus; assembly: GCA_004027655.1. Taxonomy (NCBI): domain Eukaryota; kingdom Metazoa; phylum Chordata; class Mammalia; order Rodentia; family Gliridae; genus Graphiurus; species Graphiurus murinus. The sequence continues at coordinate 51,602 of PVLC010007312.1, read as the reverse complement.
GTATATTCTACTGACACCTTTTTTCCAAATAATTACTGAAAGATATGTGCTACAAATTTCCACTAAAAAAATAATCTTGGCTTTCCTTATGATTCTTTTATTTATTTATTTATTTATTTATTTATTTATTTATTTATTTATTTTGGTGGTACTGGGGATGGAACCTAGGGGCATTCTAGTTCTGAGCTACATACCCAGTCCTATTTTATTTTAATTATTTTGAAACAAGGTCTTGCTAGATTGCTGAATATTAGCTATTATAGCTTTTAATCCTAAAATTTCCATTTGCTTACTTTTAATTTTTTTATAGACCTCTGATGAAACTTCCTATGTTATTTTTATTTCTGTGGAAAATGGTAAACATGTCTGCTTTGCAAGTCAGTGTCTGATAACTCCAATCTTGGCCTGTCCTTGGCTTCTGCTGGCTTTGGGGTAGAATACTTAATTTTTACTTTTTGGTGGTTACTTTTATTTTATGCTAGACATTTTATTTACAAAATACAAGTAATTTAATAGATTGGTAACAACAATTTGAGGTCAGACATTTTTACATTCTTCCAGAGGGGTTTTATGTTTATTTCAACCAGGGACTGGCTCTATTGGCAATTCGTCATCATATTAACCCAAATTCAAGAATAGCTGAGGTCCAGACCTCTGAATGGAGGTCTCTTGTCAATTTATTCTTATCTTGGGGTGTGGCCTTCAGATCTCAAACACACACACACACACACACACACACACACACACACACATACACATAACACACACACACTCTCTCTCACACACACACATACGCACTTTGGAATCTAGGAAACATTATAATAACATAAGATTATTTTATAACTCAATACAATTCAGCAATATATTGTCAATGTTTCATCTTCTCGAACATTCCTCTGCAACAAGATTTTAGTGGTAACATATAAAATGCAACTCATACAATTAACCAAATTCCTATGATTGCAATTACTGTTCTGTTTTTTTGTTTGTTTGTTTGTTTATTTGTTTTTGTGGTACTGGGGATTGAACTCAGGGGCATTCTACCTCTGAGCTATACCCCCAGCCCTATTTTTTTTTTTTAATTCTTTATTTTGAAACCGGGTCTCACTAAGTTGCGGAGGGTCTCACTAGGTAGCTGAGGCTGGCTTCGAACCCAAATCCTCTGGTCTCAGCCTCCCAAATGTTGGGATTACAAGTGTGCACCACCACGCCCGGCTTGTTCTGTTTTTTAAAAATTGAAATGAACACTTGTATTTCAGTTTTCCCCGTATATGTTTTCATACACCTCATCAGGTTATACTGTTGAATGTGAAGTTGCTGTGTCAATGATGATCTAGAATTGTGAGGCTTTTGTTACCTAATTTTAAGTTCTTCTTAAGAATATATTAATTTATAATTTGGCTAACAGAGTGTCTCTCTCCCCTAAATCTACTCAAACATAGGTATTATTATTATTCAAGAGAAAAGTGTTGACGATTCGATGAATAAAACGGCATTCCTTGCCCCACAGGAATCATGTCCTGAGGTTGTCTGCCCCCTTTGTTGTTTTGGTTCTTTGTAGCGGTGTATACATGTGTCTTTTTGCGTGTTCATGCAGGCACTATGTGTGTGCTCACTCTTTAGAGCTTTAATTCATATTTTTATGCTCTTGTTTTCTAAGTTTAAGGATTACTTTTATATTAGGGATGCTAGTCTTTATGTAATAGGAATATTAACCTTTTTCTCTCTCATACACCTTAAAATATTTCCTTGATTTCACGATTGCTTTTTTTGTTTTGTTTACAGTGTCTTCTTTGCACACACATATATTTAAAGTCTTGTTTTTGTAGAAGTTCCTACATATTTATGTTTTGTTTTGTTCTTGTCTTTATGCTTAGGATGCTAGAATAGTTATCTGATCATATCATTTCTAATTCTGTTTCATATATTTTAGTAGAAAGCTCATCTAAATTTTGCTTTAGTGTTAGCAGAAATTTTAATTTATGTGTTCCAAATAGTTAACTAACCTTCCCAGACCTAATTAATTAAGTTAATTAATCAGTCTTTTCAATATGTTAGAAAGCTAGCTTCTTTTTTTCTTCCAATTTTGTTCAACTGACTGTTATAGCTTAAGCTGATATTATGTTTAAATTATTGTAGCTTTATAAAACATTATAATTTATTTTTATTCTTTGTGGTACTGGGGATTGACCCCAAGGATGTTCTACCTCTTAGCTACAACCTCAGCCCTATCTTATCTTTTTATTTTTAAACAGGGTCTCACTAAGTTACGGAGAGCCTCATTAAGTTGCTGAGGCTGGCATGAATCTGTGATCCTCCTGTCTCAGCCTCCCAAATACTAGGATTACAAGTGCAGGCCACCACACTTGACTTACTACATTGTAATTTTTTTTTTTTTTTTTTTTTTTGCGGTACTGGGGATTGAACTCAGGGGCATTCTACCTCTGAGCTACATCCCCAGCCCTATTTTTAATTCTTTATTTTTGAAACAGGGTCTCAATAAGTTGCGGAATGCCTCACTAGGTAGCTGAGGCTGGCTGTGAACCCAGATCCTCTGGTCTCAGCCTCCCAAATGCTGGGATTACAAGCATGTGCCACCATGCCCAGCTTGTAATTTCAAATAATAAAACCTCATCTTTATATTTTTGCAAGAATTTTTAGTTTTTCTTGCATATGTATACTTCAAGATAAAACTAACTTTTTTTTAGTCTAAATAAATATTTCTCTTCGTATTTTCAGGGCAGCCATATCCTATCTCTAGCTACCCTAGATATGTTTGTTTGGAGAGATGTAGATACATATTTAAGGGCGTGATTTTTTTTCCTTTTTTACCCAAATGAGATTGCAATTCTGTTCTCTTTGCCAAAGAATGTGCTGTTCACTGTGGAAGCAATAAAGTCATTATTAAAACAGAAACAGAGAGAATGCCAGGCTTTGAGAGATATGGAATTATATTATCACACAGCCACAAGAAGTATTTTGAATATATTGGAGGAAAAAACAGTGTATCCGTGAGATTAATCAGTCACAAAAAGTAAAAAATCCTATTTTCTCCCTAATATGCAGATGCTAGGAAGAAGATGGGGTGTAAGGAGGGCTCCAGATGAAGGAGAAACCTTAGATGAGCAAAGAAGGTGACTTAACTGAAGGTGATGGGGGGAGGGACACCCTAATGCACATGATGGACTTTCACAAACATCAAAATCAGTCACTAAACTGAACCTGAGAAGGAGGGAGGGAGAGGGAATGGGGTGGGAATCGGGGAAGGGTTAAATGAGAAAAGTGTGCATGTATGCCTCTACCAGCTTGTACCTAACAAAGATGTATGATTACAATGCACCAATAATAATAAAAATAAATAAATAAAAAAATAAAACAGTGTATCTGAGAAGTCAAGATAGACATTAGGGTTAGTGTATGCTGGAAATATAAGCTATAAATTGGACATGGTGGCACACACCTGTAATTCCAGTACTTGGGAGGCTGAGACTGGAGGATCACAGGTTTGAAGACAGCCTCAGCAACATAGGGAGATTCTCAACAACCGAATGAGACCCTGTTTCAATGAACACAAAATAAAAAGGGGCTGTGGGTGAAGCTTGGAGGAGGAATGCTCCTGAGTTCAATCCCTAGTACCTCCTGCCTCTGCAAGAGGGAGGGAGAGCAGGACCCCCCCCCCCCCGGGCCTCAGGCTCCCCTTGGAGGGAGGGAATCCCTTATACTCAGCTGTGATTTCTCCTCTCGGCTCCTTTTGCTATCTTTATGAAATTCTGACTTACAGAGCACTCAAGGTGAGTTTTACATAGAGGGGCTATTTGAACCGAGTGGTTTATAATTTTCCATAATAGGTGGAAAACCCGAGCGTGCAGGTGTGCGGGGCAGAGCACCCCCCCCCCCTCCTCTACAAGGCTGATCTCCCTCTGGTTATGCGCCCAAGCTAGAGTGACTCAGAAACAACCCGGCCGAGCCCAGGGAATTGTGTCTCACCAGTGAGCTCTGGGCTGTCTCATTGGCAAAGCCCTTGCTTTTGTGCAGGCGCTCCCATTCCCTGCCTCTCACCGGCAGCAGGCCCGGCCTGTTTGATACTGCTCTATCCACCGGAAGAGAAAGGTGCGGGCAGCCCTCGGCTGCAGCCAGCCCCAGCTCTGAGCTCTGGAGCCCCGGGCCTGAGTGGGCTTGACTCCTCCACACGCTGATTCTTTGCAGTCTGACCCTTTCAGGGTCTCTGCAGCTGCTTGTCAGTCATCTGTGATCTCTGGAGCCGAAAACAAGCTGAAAGGATCCTTCTCGAGTCAGAGATACACTTCTTGGAAGGGCAGATTTCCGCCTCCCCCTCTCTGCCTCGACAAGGGCAGCTGGGGTTGGCTGGCTCTGAGGACATGCACAGACCAAGAGCAGCAACCCCAGCGCCGGCCGGCCGCAAGGGAGTCACACGCTCCCTCATGCAGGGACCGAGTGACCGCAGGCCACGGCAGCAGGCATCACATCGGGGTGCAAAGCCACAGGGGCGTGGGTGTCCACAGCTGAGAAGGTGTGTCCTCAGCCCGGGCAGGCTCAGTCCAAGCTGGGTGGACGATGTCGGCTATAGGAAAGCATGGAGGACTCGACTTGGGAGCTGCAGGATCGCAGCAGCTTGGGCCTCTTGGTACCTGGGCTGGCTGTGATAAAGGGTTAAACTCCCAGAAGGAAGCCGGGCTTTGGCCTTGACCGCCCACACTCCCCGCCTCCCCCGCCACCTCCCTACATTTCTAAGACGTCCCTTGTGCCGAATTCTTATTCAACTTCAAACTGACAAACTGTTTTTAATCTTTTCCTTCCATCCAGCCTGGAGATTGGGAAGCAAAAATCAATACGGGTTGGCAGGTGATCAAGCTGCCTTAGACGGGGGTGAGGAGAGAGGGGGCCGGAACAGAGGACAGAGGACGGCGGCCGGGGAAGGAGTTTGACTAAGTACCGTGAATTACTGCGAGAGGTCCAAGGGGCTGTGAAGTCTCTGGCCTTGAGCAGGGGAGCCTGGGAACGCCATTAGAACAATTAGGTCATGAGTTCACAGCTGTTGAGGGGCCTCGGAGAGAGGCCTGAGGATTTCCTGACAGTTGAATGGGAGAGAGAGGGAGGGAGAGCGGCAGGAGGTGGGGGAGGAAGGAGACAGAGAGAGGGACTCAATCTTTCTGAGATGTCCTTTCAGTCGAAGCTGGACAACGCCGCCAGGCTGAGGGCTGCCTTAAAAAAAAAAAAGAAAAAGAACAGGATAAACATAGCCCAGGCTTAACTTGAAAAATGGTGTTTAAAATATTTTAAAGGGGCTCTCAAGGACGAGGTGGCAGGGAAGGAGGAGATGGGGAAGGTGCCTATCTGGGCTCCCTCAACCCACTGGCCTGTGGTTTAGTGGAGCACAGAGACCCTGGTACACAACATTCACATTCTCAAGCCGAGTAAGATGGCGGCCACTCACCCAGCTGGCCGGGAGCTGGGAACCTTAAAGGGTGGTCTCTCCAGGGCCAAACCCGCCACCGCAGCAAAGTGTTCAGATGCTCACACGCGGTGTCTGTGACTGTGAAATTTTAACTTGCTGTTGACACAGCGGCAATCACTTTCGTTTTGGCTTTGGAGTGACTCATCTCTGCAGCACTGGCTGGGATTCCAGGAAGATAAACTCCCCAAAATACCGCAGGTATCTTCGTTCACAGTAGCCTTTAGTATCAGATATGAACTCTGTGGATGACCGAATAATTTCCTAATTTGAGAGTTTCTGTTGAGGTTTTTGACCCTTGGTAAAAATTGTGTATGTGTGTGTGTATGTGTGTATGTGTGTGTGTATGTGTGTGTGTGTGATACTAGGGATTGAAACCAGGTACATTCTACCTCTGAACTATACATCCAGCTCTTTTTATTTTATTTTTTAAATTTTGATACAGGATCTCACTAAATTGCTGAGAGTCTCACTATGTTGCTGAGCCTGTTCTCAAACCTGCGATCCTCCTATATCAGCCTCCCAAGTGCTAGGGTTATAGGTGTGTGCCACCACACCATGATTTAAAATCACTTTTTTAATCATTAGAGAATTAACTTAGGATCCTAGTCTGATGGTACTTTTGTACCCTTCTAAAGACCTGCTCAGGATGCCCATCCACATCGTGATGAGTTCCTCCATAAACAATGATAGTAGTGATTTTCAAGAAAGTATAATATGAGCAACCAAACCACAAACAACCTCAAAAATAAAACCTGTAACTCAGCAAACTTGCAAAAGCTCAGAAATGCAGACAAGAAAGTGAGGTGAAGCCACCTACATGCTGGCTGTGGCTCTGGGAACAGCAATGGTGGTCAAGAATTTGACATCCATGAAGCAAGGTCCCCACATCACGCTGTGCCAGAAGCGAGGGCTGGGGCCCGAGCAAAGCAGCCATTGGTGAAAATCATCCGAAAATGCCCAGCAACGTCCTCTCCATCATGGCCATCGTCATTGTCAGCATCGTCAACAGCAAGCTGGCTGAGTGTTTAGCGTGTGAGCACGGCAGGTCTACAGAGGCTGCGGAGGCTGCGGGGAACAGCCGGCCCTAGGACTGTGGCTGAGCTGTACTCTTTCTGTATTCTGCCTTGAATCTACGAAGCCACACAAGCCACTATGAGCCAGGCCCCGAGTTGATGGACCGGAGGCCTGAGGGTGCTGGGCAGAGTCAGAGAGAAAGTGCCAATCACAGTCCCTGAGCCCCGAGGGAAGGGATTTTAAGAAAGCAAGAGAGGGAGGGAGGGAGGGAAGGAAGGGAGGGGGAGAGAGAGAGAGAGAGAGAGAGAGAGAGAGAGAGAGAGAGAGAGAGAGAAAGAGATTTCAAGATGCAAGAAGAGAAATTCTTAAACCAAGTCTACAAAAAGACAGGGAGAAACAGATTCTCAGAATAAATTAAATTTCACAGAACAGTTTGCACAAAACTTTAAAATGCTGCATAATACTCAAATAGAGAAATGACAGCATGTCCTTGAAAGTGAGAAAGAACTTACCCAGCAGGAATATCTCTGTGTTGTTTAATACAAAAAGAACCAACTGGAATTCATGGGACTAAAAAATTAGCCATCGATTGCATTTCCTGGAATAAAAATTGAAGAGACAGGAAACTCTAGTCAGGATGCAAAGAGAAAATTAATGTATTGAAAACGTCTGAGAATACATTACAAAGAGAGAAGGTAAAGAGTACACAAAACAGCCACTCAAGTCCATGTAGAACGGAGAGGCCCCAGTTCCATTCAAGAGGAGTTCCGGGAGAAGACAGTGAAGGAATGGCAGAGATCCAGTGTGTGAGAAGGTGTCGAGAACACACAAGTATCAACACGAAATTTACAAACCAGAATAAAAAGTTCCAATAAATCAAGAAAATGTGAAATTCCTTAAGAAAACCAGGAGCATACGACTTGAATAGGTATTTTACAGAAGAGGATATCCAAATGTTAAATGGCCAACAAGCCAATAAAAGTGTTCTCAATATCATTACTTGCCAGAGAAATGCAAAGTCAAACCATGGTCAGATCCACAGCACACAGTCAGGATTCCCCAATCGAAATAGTCTGGTATTTGCAAGTGTTACAGCGGGTGTGGAAAAAATAGAACGCATTGCTGTTGAGCCTGTACATTGGCCCATTCAACCTTGTCGAGGTGTTGGCAGTGCATGCTAAGTGTGGAAGTATGGTTAACCTGCGACCGACCGACGGTTCTACTCAGGTGCGATACTAAGGTAGACAGTTACACAAGACTGTCCACAGACGCGCACAGCAAGGTGCTGTGCAACTTTATTTATAATTTGCTCAAAGGAGGAAACAACCCAAATGTCCCCCAGCAGTGGAGTGGATGGATTGGCATGTGCACACAAAATACTACACAGCAACATAAAAGTGAATTACGGCAACATTCAGCCCTGTGGAGGGATGGAGGGAGAAAAGGAGGGAGGAAGGAAGGTCGCAGACACACTAAAGAGTAAGAGAAGGCTGGGCATAGTGGCACACACCTGAAATCCCAGTACTTGGGAGGCTGAGATAGGAGGATTGCAGGTTTGAGGACAGTCTCAATAACTTAGCAAGACTCTCAGGAAACTAGTGAGACCCTGTTTCCAAAAAAATAGAATAAAATAAAATAAGGGCTGGAGGTGTAGCTGTGAGGTAGGAATGCCCCTGGATTCAATCCCCCCCAAAAAAAAGTGTAGGAGAAGAAAGCAATGAAGCAGACGCATTGGATCTTAACATGACAAATAAAGATACTTGACGTAATATTAAATGTAAATGGACCTCAAATCAAATGTTACAGCAGACCTGACGGTTTTTGGATAAAAAAATAATAATGCCCTTATATGAGACACATATGAACAAAATCACACAGAAAGGGTAAAAATAAGAAGCTAGAAATGACCTACAGGAAAAACACCAAGTCAGAGACGCCGGCCTCACTGTAAGGTGGATGTCAACAACAGGGTCTAAGAGAAATCACAGTAAGCGAGGGGCAGGTGAACTCGGGAGAGACTCGCCCCTCGCACTCTGTGACATGAGAGTGCCAGTTGGTGACGTCCAGCTCCAGCAGAGTACCATGTGGAGTGCCAGTTGGTGCCTGCCTCTCCCATCGAGAATGGTCCAGCTCTGCAGCAGAGGTCTCCGTGCCAGCTGCCCTGCTTGCCCTGTCGGCCCCAGCACCCGCAGGCCTTCTCTGAGGACCCGGTGTGGCCAGGGAATCCCAGGAGCCAGGGCTCCACCAGGGGCAGAGGAAGCCCCGTGCACTTCTCCTGCTCCTCGTTCCTCGTGGGGACAATCTGAGGTGCGCATTCTACGCTGGCTCCAGAGTTCTTCCATGGGATTACATTCCAATCCCCCGGTAACTTACCTGCCGATTCCCCTGCATCTGCTGTCTTCCCACCCTGCCTCACCTCCTAGGCCACCATCCCTCACATCTTCTCCCAAATAAGCTCTGTGCATTTGCTTTCTATCTGGACTGTACTTGTAGAGAAATCCTATTAAAACAAGCATATCTCATTAAAACTGAATATACACAAATTCAGGTAAATATTCTGCAGACACCCCGATACATGCACACAAAACTCACCTCCCTCCAGCCCTGCTGGGCCAGCCCTGCCTGCCATCTCTGTGCATGGACGGGCCTCTGCCCTGCCCTGTGTGAGCCACACCCCTGCCCCCTGGCACCCAGCCCGAGCCTCTCTCCGATGGCCTGTCCTTTGCTGATTCCCTTCCAGCTGGATCCGTCTCCAAGAGTCCTGTTTAGCAGGACCCCATTTAGAGGATGACAGCTGTCTGTACGGGATCCACATCCTGTACTCGGAGAGCGGGCACGCTCCTCCTTGCAGGAGGATGTGCACCTGGTGGTGTGGACGCGAGCTTGGTGGTGTAGACATGTGGTGTAGACAGACGTGCACATGGTGGTGTTGACATCACTTTTTTCCTATTGCTAAGTAGATATCACCTTCACCTGTAGTCCCCAGCAGGTGAATTTTAGATACCCAGACTTCAGAGGCCACTTGCCGGGCTCCCAGCAGTGTCCACCCGTCCCCTTCTCTCAGTCAGCGTAGCTTTGGAGAGAAGTTTCCCCATGCTCCCCTAGGCCGGCGGGGTGGGGTGGTAGGAACTACACAGCAAACTGAAGCTGTCTCCATTGGCTAGTCTCTCCAGGAGTCTCTTTTTCCAGGTTAGTTATTACAAAGGGTAGAGTGAGCAATAAAGAAAGCGTTCTAATGAAAATTAAATCCCCAAGGGGAGAGATGTTCTGCCAGTTATTGTTTGTTGGTTATAAAGAAATAAATTGAATACTGGCGAAGCATCGTATTTCTTGGTGTCCAGCGACCAAAGGACATCATTGAAATCCGTTTCCAACCAGCACGTGAGCATTTCCGTGTTCCAAAACGTGGTCAAGTAACCAACCAATTTTTGTTCATTTGTCTTTCATCCATTCATTCACGTCTTATTCATTTAAAAAGTGGTGTTGACCTCCTCTCCTGTGCCAGACACATGGGTGTGAAAAAGGCTGGACTGTTTTGTGTTATTGAGAAATTCACAATGGTATGTGCTGTTTTATGGGGATTCTGAGGACGAGGCACTCTATTCCCTTTGAAACTGTTGTAAAAAATTTTTATGAAGCAGCAAAGGCTTGAAACACTTATATCTTTATCTGAAACACAAAAGGAAGAAACAAAATGAACCCCTCCTGATTCTAATTGCTTCTGACTCCATCTTCCAAGCCATTAGCACTGGGCGCCTGGTCTGAGCGTGCTTACGCCACCTGGCTGGGATTCATGTCTCTCCTTTCCTCCAGCGACACCAGCAAATGCCAGCAGTGCTCTGCCGATCACCAAGTCCAGTGGGCTTTGACCTCCATCTCTGCGTTGGACCTTCCTCTGATACTGGACGTTACTGATCATTCCTTCTGCGGTCTCTCCTCCTTGACTGCTGGGACGCCGACTCATTTCCCTCCTTATACACTCATTGTTTCCTGGTTTTTAGAGCTGGATAAACTCACCTTGAAAACAAGAAGTCCTCAGGGTTCTGTCCCTGGTCAACTTTACGTCTCATTTTTTTTTTCTTTTTTTGGTAGTGGGATTGAACCCAGGGACATTCTACCTCCGAGCTACACCCCCCAGGCCTTTTTGTTCTTTATTTGAAACAGGGTTTCTCTGGGTTACTGAGAGTCTTGTTAAATAATTGAGGCTGTCCTATAACCTGCAATCCTCCTGTCTCAGCCTTCCAAGTCCTGGGGTTACAGATATGCACCACCATGCCTGGATCACTTTTCATTTTATACTCAACCATGTTCATAATCTCAGCCATCATTATAAAGCAATGTTGCTATCTAAATTTTTGACCCACGCTGGCCTAATTTCCGGACAAATACAACTACCTGCCTTGCGGAAATCTTCACCTGGACTTCTACCACTACTGTGAAATAAGTAGAGCCAAACTGGAACTCAACTCTCCTCCCTAAACATGCCCCTCTTCCTACGACTTCCTTTTGCTGCCTCTTACCAATGGCTCCAAACACATCCTGGGAGTCAGTCACCATGGAAACCTCTCTCCCTCTCACTCCCCAAATCCAGACACCAAGTCCCAGGAATTCTTCTGGCCGGTTTCCCCTCCAAGGATTCTCTCCAGCTCTCTGCACCTCCCTCGGTGCAGGCTCTCATCACCTGCTGGCCAGGCACAGCTCCTTCCCTCCAGTCCCCAAAGGCTCTTGGTTAGAGGGGTTGCTCTTAAAGCACAAGGCTCACCATTACTAGTGTGTTGCAGGAAACCCCGTAAGCATTGCACAGTGTTCTCAAGACCCTCAACATGGCATGCAAGGCCTTTCCTAAGACAGCAGTTTGGTGTGCTGCACCTTTACATAGTATTTAAAATTCTTTCGATTTGCATGAACTGGTGTCCTGAGTACCCATCTTTGCCCTTCCTGCCATCTCTGCTCAGAATTACTTTCTGAGAATATCATCTCCTCTCCTCGGCTTGGTGAGAACTACCCTGTCTGCACCTCTAACTCCAGGGCCACCTCATGTTCACACACCAGCTGGCCCCTACCAGGCTGACTTAATCACAAGGTTCTTTGCCTCGCTCCCTATCCCCTCTGTTTCTCTCTAAGCAGACTTCTTTTATATCATGAAATACCTTCGCTTACTCATTTATTGACTGCAGTCTCTGTCAGTATGGTAGGCAGAATAATGACTCCCAGAGATGCCCATATGCTAATCTCCAGAACTATGAGTATAGTAATACTCGGTTACATGCCCTTGAGGAATTAAGGTTGCTAATCAGCCGATCTTAAAATAAGGAGAGGGCTTTTGGAACCGAGTGTAATCACAGAGTCCTGGAAGTAGAGACACAAAGCAGCAAAGTTGGAGCTTGGGGAGGGGAAGCCCAGGCAGAGCCCTGCTGTGCCAAGACTGAACACCGTGGCTGGATTTGAAGGTGAGAGCTGGGAGCGGGGTGGGTGGGCAGTCTCTAGGACCCTCAGCCACCAAGTCCACTCTCCCTGGGGCTCCTGCGGAGACACAGCCCTGCCTCTATGTGGCGGGGCCTGGTGAGAGTCCTTTTGACTTCTGATTTCCAGAACTACAAGGTAATAAACTTGTGTTGGTTGGAGTCACTGAGTTCCAGGTAATTTGTTAGCACAGCAGCCGAGAGCTAATACACAATGCACATTCTGCCTGGGTAAAGGCAGTTCCTCAGAGCCCAGGGGCTGGCCCTCAGTTAGCAGTTAATATTTTCATATTGGACGATTAAGTGCAAATCCTGGTAACTGAGGGCACTCAAAAAGCTTTGACGCTCAGAACAGTTACAACGTAATGGAGTGGTGCGGCGTACAGATGACGGTGCCTGGTAGGGAGTGAGGAAAAACTGACCTTTTAAATGCAGGCAGAACAGCTTGGAGCAGACACAATGCCCAAGATACTGCCCATCCTTCCCGTGTGAGATCCTCCGTCATTCCGGGAGTGAGCAGGAGAGGACAGCACGCAGGAAAGTGGCAGGGATGTGCCTGTGGCTGACACTGAGGTGGGAGTGTCCCCGACGCATGTGGAGAGGCTGCCCTGTTTCCAGGCAGCCTGGTGGAGGTCGAGGTCAGGGGTCACTCTGGCACTTACGAGAGTCCTGGATGCCCGGGTGGGCTGACCAGTGGGGCAGTGGGCGGATGGAGATTCAAAAGGAAAGCCAAGTTTGCAGCCAGGGTCTGCAACTATAGAGAGAAAACAAAACAAAACAAAAACAAACAAACAAATAAACAAGGCTTGAGGTACACTGAAGGCATTTTGGCCCCTCTGCTTGTTCACGCTGCCCAAGCTCTAGAGCAGGTGTGCAGGTGGAGAACGCCTCGAGGCCCCTTCCCTGGTGTCCCCGTGGTGCTCCCGTGACTCAGTCTTTGCTTACTCCTGGGACTATTTAACCTCCCTGCAGCTGCACCCTGCCTGGGCTCCAGCCACCACTGTCTCCCCAGAGGACTCCACCAGCTCTGGGCTCTCCTCCTCAGCCCCCGCACCACGCCGCCGTTCAGCAACACTTTGGGGTGTCTGGTAACATTTGGCCGCTGGCAGAGATGTGCTCTTCCCTGTCCCTAATCAAGAGCGCTGTCTCACTTGTGTACACCCCCGAGGTGACCTGAAGGGAGTGTGGGTTCCGGGACAGGGAGAGGGTAGAAAGCTGCGTCTCCTGTGCCCCCACAGGCAGAGGTGAGGTCTTCCTGGACGGCAAAGCCAGCTCAGGGCCAGGCCAGCTCCTGCAGGTTCAGTGGGGGTGGGGGACGTCCTCACCATGCAGGTGGAGGCAGGAGAGGCGTAGCCCATCTGTGGAAGCAAAGGATTTATGAGAGTTTTTCATAAATCAGATGAATGTCATTGACAGGGAGAATTGGCTAAAGCCATTGAATTCTGGCCCAAGAAAAATGTGTAGAAGGTTGCGGGCCCCGGAAGGAATCTGTGTAGCATGATAGCAGGAGTACGGCCATCTGGTGCGTCTCTCTCCCTTTCCCAGGTCAGGTGGAAGGCCCCTGAGAGGAGGCTTGGGAAACCCCAGTGTGGCTGTGGACCCTGGACACCTGGCAGGGCCTCTGCCTTGTCTCCTCTCTGCTCGGTCCCCACCCCTCGGGGACCAGGAATGGGACCCGGAAGGCCGGTCCCACACTCCACCCACCTGCTCCAGAGAAGCCAGGAAGCGGAAGGTTCTACACGGTCACATATGGTCCTGCCTCCTAATTTCTGAATCAAGACTGGATTTGAGGCCTTAAAGTGACCGTAGGACTTCAGGTGACTGTTTTACTGAAAAACAGTGTAAGTGGCGATCAATCATATCCCAAAGACCAGAAAGCCCGAGGTCCAGCCGCGGTGTGCAGCGGCAGGCAGGAGATCCGCTGGCCCTGACCACCTGAACCGAATTGGCGGGGATGGAGCGGTCGAGTCCCAGGTGGGGATATCCCGCCCATCATGCTGCTCTTTAGCTTGGTGTGGGGAAGTCCTTCTGAAGCTTTAATGATTCCAGAGGCTTCTTTCTTCCCATTTGACTATGAGCAGGCGGCTTCCAGAGAGTAACAGGCCGGTCTGTAAGAGTCATTGTTATAGACTAAAGGCGCACCTCAGGACTCACGCATAGAAGGACGACCACACCAGCGGCCGCACTCTCGGCAGCGCAAGCCCCTGTGGTCTGCAGTGTCCGCCTCACCACACCTGGATCAAAGTGCTGCCACACCGCAGCTGTCTTCTCCAGACCTAGGACTGACCACAGGCTGAGCACCACAGCAAGTGCTTCTTTGATTATTATCATGTTTTGTTTTGTTTTCAAAATTAGTGACTATTAAAAAAAAATTTCAGAATTACTTTGTTTGCTCTTTAGCTTGGTGTGGGGAAGTTCTTCTGATGCTTTAATGATTCCAGAGGGTTCTTTCTTCCCATGTGAAGAAAGAACTTAGTATTTGTGATACTAAGTACTCTGAAAAATAATCCTCTAAAGAACCATTTACATCACTGTTTCAACAAACAGATTCAATTTTCTCTGTGTTCAACCTTAGATTAAATAATGATTATTTAATGGTGGAAGGAAAAAAACAAAACAAAACCCCCAAAACCCCAAACTTGTTTCCTGTTTTCACCAGGGCTACAATTAATGAGAGGTCTACATTAAACAAAGAAGCAAAAGAACTTACAAATTTTGTCAAGTGCTGAGAAGGAAGGAGCCGCATTCTCAGAAATAATAACGAGAGGGAACACGTTTAGATCAACATAAAAACCTTGTTAGAACTAAAATGAGGCTCGGGCTCTGCAGGGGGTTTTGTAAATTGGTACGATTACTTCGAAAAGCTGCTTAGCCATAGGTATCAAAAACCTTTAACAAAAATTTTCAGGGGCTTTAGCCGAATAGTTTGGTTAGAGAAATTTCTCCCAAGAAAATAAAAGGGATCAAAATGAGCCAGCACATTCATAAGGTATTGTCTAAAGTCGTGAACCACTGAAAATGAAATAAAAAATGATCTAAATGGAGAACGTAAAGAAAAACTATATAAATTGGGGTAAGTTAGTAAACCAAAAACCACGTGGTCTTTTACAAAGCATATTCATGATCTAGCATATGGATGCAAAATTCCATACATATGTAGTATAATTCCACTTTAGAAATAATCAATGGAAAAATACAGTAGCTAATGATAAATGATTTTTTACTTTGTATGTTTCTGGTTTTTTTTTCCTGCAATGATTTGTTCTTTCTGCAAGAAGAAAAGAAGAATATTATGAAACAGAAAAGTAAGTATCGAAAATAGACACTGAAAGGTGGTAACTGTGTACAGAGAATGAGTACCTCTACTCTGAATGCTTCATTTACGCGTTTAATGAATTTTTAAAATATTTCTATTGTTTCCTCAATTTTGTAAAATGAATCTGTCACTATGTTGGGGACATCAACAATATCTATGCAAATGCCAGGCTTGGAATAGAAAAGACGAAAATCTCAGCACTCCACTGAAGAGCCGTCTCTGTGAGTTTGGACAAACTGTTCAACTCCCCTGAATTCACATATTTGTTTATTCACAAATTTATTAATGCCTTGAAGTTTGTTTTCTTTTTTGGGGAACGATATGAGGACTTTTTTCACATTAGAGAAAAAATAATTTCAGTTGTTACCAGTACCTGGCTAAATTTCAAACAAGAATGTAAAAGCTAACATGCTTTAACTGAATTTCAGGAGGAACAGAACAAAAATTGATCAATTAAAAACTCGGCAGGATTTATACCCCAACTGCTATCAAATGTTCTCATTTTTGATGACCATACATTGATAGAATTACAATTTCAGTGTGTTCTGAAAATGGAAAGCAGCTTGCTGAATTGCTGCAAATGTGTCCAGTGACTATTGCAGTTGATGGTCAGTAATATCTCGTGTTAGCCAGGGGCAGTGGCTTACACCTGTAATCTCATGACTTGGGAGGCTGAGATGGGAGGATTGCAGGTAGGAGGCCCGCTGTAGCAACTTAGTGAGACCCTCAGCAGCTTAGCAAGAGTCTGTTTCAAAATGAAAAAATAAAAAGGGCTGGGAGTATAGCTTTGGGATAGAATGCCCCTGGGTTCAATTCCAAGTACAAATAATAGTAATAATAGTAATAATAATAATAATGATAATACCTCACGTATGTTGACAATGTACCGAAATCTGACTTTCCTGTACCCACATAGTCCTTAGTTCCCCAAAGACTCTGTCCTCCATTTCAGTTTCATTCTTTCCAGGGGCCAGCCACCGCACAGAAAGAAGAAATTATTACAGTGGTGCTGCAGAAACCAGTGACTTTCTAAGTTTTAAAGCAGGTCCACAATTATTCTCAGTAGTTAAGCACTCTTTCCCCTAAAGAGTCATTGTACACTCCGCTTAAATATTAGCTCACTTTCTATAATGGCCGTGATTTAGAAAGGTTTTATGTAAGTGTGCTGGGAAAGCTGGTTATTTAATGTGATCCTATGGTGAATTCTTTATTAAAATAAACGCTCGTTACCAAATTTACCGTTTCTTATCTGGGGTTTTGTTTAATGAGCCATATCTACATTGATTTCAGTTGAATGAAGGGACATTACTTCACAGACCAGCAGGGTTTCTGAAAAGAGGCAATTCCTTAAGTCAGTCTCTTCCTTTGTCTGCATGGTCCAGGCTTGTTCCAGCTGTTGCTGACAGAGGCAGGTAAGGAAGTTCCTTCCGAAAGGATCCAGGTTCAGACCCTTGTGGTCAGGGAGCTGCAGGGGGTGGAGGGGACTGGGGTCCTCCCAGAGTAGGCCGTGGGCAGATCAGCCTGGGCCTTTACTCCCTGCTGACCAGCAATGTTCTGAATTTCCAGTTGTTATTTCTGAAAACCACAAAAACCAGGATGTGTTGGTAAACATTTATCAACCTACTGGAAGAAGTTTGGAGATGGGAATGTTGTTGCATCTGCCAATTCCCATGGTGTAAATATTACCACCATGACTGATTCCAAGCTGCCAGTGTGAAGTCACACAACAGGAAATTAGGAAGACATGGGCAGGGATGGGGAGTGCAGCTTTTACCAGTCAGGAGGAGCCAGGGTGGCTCTGTCGCACTCCTTTCCTCGCTCTTGCTTGGGAATGTCAGATGCTCTGAAATTCAAAGTTATGGTGTGTCTTTTTAATCTCTGTCTCAGCATCCTTATTAATTTTTCTTTTGTCATTTTCTTCTCATCCTTTTCCCCCTTTTCCTCCTCCTCCTCCTCCTCTCTCTCTCTCCCCCTCTCTTTCTATCTCCATTTCCTTTCCTCCTCCTCTTCCTCCTCTCTCTCCTCCTCCTCCTCTTCCTCCTCCTCTCTCTCTCTGTCTCTCTCTCTCTCTCTCTCTCTCTCTCTCTCTCTCTTCCTCTCCTTCTTTCTCCCTTCCTCTTCCTCCTCTCTCTTCCCCTCCTCCTCTTCCTCCTCTTTCTCTTCTTCCTCCTCCTATCTCTCATCCTCCTCCATCTCTCTCCCGGTCTCCTCTTGTCTCCCTTCTTCCTCTTGTCTCCTTTCCTCTTCCTCCTCCTCCTCTTCCTCTTCTTCTTCTTCCTCTCCCTCCTCCTGTCCCTTGTCCTCCTCCTCCTCCCTCCCTCTCTCCCAATTCTTTTTTGTTCCTTCCTCCTCTCTCTCCTCCTCTCCCTCATCTTCCTCCCCCCTCTTTCTTTGTCCTCCTCTCTTTCCTCCTTCTCCTCTCCCTCATCTTCCTCCCCCCCTCTCTCTACCCTCCTCTCTTTCCTCCTATTTCCATCTCCAGGTGTTTCTCAACATCACTGCAGAGTTATTGCTCAAGGGCTTCTTCCCTGGAATTTTTCTTCATCGAATGTTCTTTTCCTAAGACGATGAGCTGTCACACTCTTGTACTCCTGTCTTTTTTGATACACAGACTCTTTCCTGCCTATATGCTCTCTCAATCCCTAAGTGACAGTAGGGATAAGTTACTATTTTTTTTCTACTTCCTTCCACAATTTGTAAATATTGTGCTTCTGTATTTTGTTCTTTGTAACATGTTATCATATGTAATCGACTAATCCTCTGATATTTGTTAGGCAAAGTATTGACTATGGTAGTGGAAGTTATGACCAGTAGCAAGATGATACTTATGGCTTAAAAGAATAAAAATTATACAACTTCATAGAAGTGAGTGTAAACAAGTGTCAAGTTCCATCAAGCTGACAGTTCTCAGAAATGTTTGGCTTGGTTTGTGTAGTGTTTATAAAGTTTTCAAGCAGTCCCAACACGCTAACTTTACATAAAAGTGCAGTATTAGAATTCAACAGGAAGACTCAGGTGATTTGGGACACCTAGGTCCACACCGGGGCTCAGTGCCAATGCATTAATCCAGCTGAGGTGTATCTGTGAGTGCTTCTCTCCCAGCTCTGCCTAGTTTTCTCTCCCTGGGAGGGGTTTATGAAGCTCTTGACTCATGCTCAGGTGAGTAGGCAGGTGGCTGGCCCTGATGCCCTTGGGTTCAGGACCCCATCGTGCTCCTGGGACCCGGGCCTCAGCTCTGTATTGGGAACAAGTCTTGTCTTTCTTGGCCCTTGTCATATCTACCTAGGCCAGGGTATCCCTAGTCATGTATGCTTTGTTCCTGGATACCTGAACCCAGACCTTACCTGCCTCAGCCTGGGGTGGCCCGACACTCTTGCTGGCTCCTGGAATGGATCCTGCTCTTTACGGTTCAGCTGCCTCGTGGAAACTGCAGGTCAGAGCCACAACTGGCGGCACCTGATAGATTCTGCTTTCTGCGGTTTTCAGAGTGTGCAGTTGTCTATCACCACATATCGAATCCTGAGATCGAATCTCAATTCCACCCCTTCCCATGCACCCCATCTGACCACAGGTGGCCTGCCAGTGCTGACCTCCTCATTCAGGAGCCTGGCTGGTCTGAGTGTGGTTGAACTTGTGCATGTGTGGCAATATCGTGGCTCAGTTCAGTGGGAGAGGGATTAAGATGGGCACCAACCACTCCTAAAGGAAAATATGACAGGGGATCTCATTAACACTCTTCATTAGATAAATTGAAGTACAAAAATACTTTAAAACCCAAAATGAATTTTCAATGCAGAGGGCCAGGGTCCAGCCCTCGGAGGCAGTGGGGTCGGGGGTCCCTCGATAGGTGTGGATTGAGACAAGGTCACGAGAATATGCCCACACCAAATGCAGTGAAGATGTGCAACTGTTTTATTTTTTGTCAGTCGTTATTTTATACTATTTTTTTTACAATGAGGCATATAGAACAGGAATTTTTACAGACTTGTTTTTCCAAAGGTTATCCTCCACCAGTTAAGGTCACAACACGTATATAAAAATTCTTTTCCATTAGCTAAAGTCTTTACAATTTTGCTTTGCCCCTTTAAGCAGTGCTCTATCTTACCTTAGGTAGTTAGCGGGTTCTGGGGAGGCCAGGAAGTGGGGAGACCAGGCAGCAGTGATTTAGATAAACTTGCAAAGCCTGTTTCTAGACTAATGCTTGTTGTCCTGAGGCACCACTTTTTTTCAGCTAAGAGATCGGTATTTGTCAGACCACATGTTTCTAAGAAGTTTTCCTTATAATTAATATGAAAGTAGAAGTCAAAGCACCCAAAATTTCCAGAACATAATAATGCAAAGTGGGATATGCCACGCATTCCTTCTTTTGGAATCGTCTGCCTTGCGGGACTCCAGTGGACCGAGCCTTGCTCAAGATCCAGCTATTAAGGTGCCATGGCAGCAGAGCATCAGTTCATTTTTTAAATTTATTTTATTTTGTGGTACTGGGGATTGAACCTGGGGGTGTTTTACTTCTGAGATACACTTCCAGCCCTTTTTGTTTTTTTGAAATAGGTTCTCACTAAGTTGCTGAGGGTGACTTAGAACTTGCAATCTTTCTGTCTCAGCTTCCCAAGTACTGGGATCCCAGGCGTGCACCACTTACAGCTTCTCATCTTCAATCATTTTTTCTTTCCATCATTATTACTTTCATTCTCTTGTTTGTCTTCTTTCCCTTTCTTTTCTTTCACGTCCCATGTTTTTTCCTGTATTTCATATGTGGCTAAAAAAGATTCTTCTAAGCAGCATTCAGCTGGCAAGACTCTGAAAATCCCGGGGGTTCTTGAAGAGATCACAAATGGTGGGGTGGTACACCTGGAGTCTTTGTTTGCTGAAAGCAACACCTAGTATTCTGGGTAAACCACTTGACTAGCGCCTATTTAGCATAAGACCATGTCTATTATTATTAGTAATTGCAAATGCTTTCATAAGTGCAAGAGGGTAAAGATCCCTTCTCAGGGCTGTACTTTGTCTACAAAAAATGCATTCTTTCTTAACAAACATTTTGGTCCTGAGCAATGATCAGATTCTCTGTCCTGGAGGCCGATCACAGTGGGACCGGTTGTGGCAAAGGATGACATGCATATGACCTGGATCCAGCAGAAGGAACGTCCTTGGGAGAGGGTGATGGAGCATCTTATCAGCACCGTGCTCTCTTTAATATTCATGCTCGATGGACCCCTCAGGATCAGATATATAGTGGCGAAGGAGAGAGAATTCGGGATGACAAGAATGATTTGTGAACTGAAGCAGCGGACTAAAGGAATGGAGAGTGTGCTGACCCAAGTCGGGTTGGAGATAGAATATTCTAGTTTATAGAATGAGAACCAACCAAGAACTGAGCAGGGAGGAGCGTCAACCTCAAGTATTTGGAGACCGGTGTGCCTCATAACTACAGTAAGTTGTTTTTATATTACTTCTTCTTCTTAAATGCATCCTTTGCTTTTATTCTCTAAGCAAACATTTTAGGTAAGAAGCACTTTGATCTCATTTTACAGAGGTGGAAACCAAGGCCTGAAGGTGAGTTTTTACCCAAGGGAAAGTAGTGAATGCTGGAGAAGAGATGAAATCTGGGCCAAGGAACTGCACGTTTCTCTTCTGTTTCTTATTCTATCAACAAATACCAAAGACTAATTGGCCACTGAAACCCAAAGTACAAAGGGCCGGGCCAGGTATGGGGCACAGTGATCAGATAAGATCATGGAGAACTGTGTACCCCTCTGACTTCGTTTTTCACCGAATCCCATTGAAGCCCAAGACAGAGCAGGGCTCGGCTCATTTGAAGCCGAAATGGAAAAGATGCTGAGAGGCCCAGGCGGCCTCTGAGGATAATGGAAGATAGACTGGGGGGTGTGTTGGAGGTGACTGGCTCAAGTCTGGAGGATTCAAATGGCTCTTGTTGTATTCATTAGAAGCAGGTTTGCTTAACAGTCTCTAGAGTCCCCGAGAAAGGAGCTGACATTTGCAAATGATAGGCTCAGAAACTTTCATCCCTCCGCAATTCCCCCTTCCCATTGTTCCTTTTCCTTCGAGCTTTCCTTCTGGACTCTGGTAAATCTCCAGGAAATGCGCTCGTGTTTTCTGTTGTCACATCTCATCAGAGCTGGCTCTTCGGGGGAGGGCGGGGAGAGAGAAGGAGCTGAGGGAGGAGGAGAGACGGCCCTGGGCTGGCTGGACGGCAGCATGCAAATGAACACGGCTCTGTGAACATTTCCCCGCCAGTCACATTTTATTACAGCCAAATTATGGGACGCGATTCCTAGAAAATGGCACAAGAAGAACAAAAAAAGGGGAAGGTGACCATGCATGATTTATTCTTAATTTTTAATCGGCTCGCTTATTCAAATGACAGGGGTGCCCACCATTTAGTTGTTGAGATCCTGCCATAAGCACACGTGTTCACTAGTTGTCTTCACAGCTCTAGAGAGGAAACAGGCACATGTATGTGTTCATGTCAATTCTTACATGTCAATCCACATCTTTTGCCCCTTTGCCATCCTGGTTCTATTAAAAATTTTCAAATTTGGCAGAGGATCCAACTCATCCAGGATGCTTCAGTCAAGAAAGGCAATCCGAGCTTTAAGAACACAGAACTGTGAACAGAATCAGATATCTGCCAATGACTGGATCACCCTGAAGGCTATTTAAGAACACACACTCCTGAGAGTTGTCCTTCTGAACTCAATCTTCTCTGTCAGGGGTAGGAATTCTGATGAGCGGCTATGTTTGGACCCTTGCGTAAAGCCCCTGAGTCAGGTAGTGCCAACGTGGTGAAGGCAGTTCATTATAAATGCCAGAGAGGGATAATGCTTGCTTTTTAAAGAATTAAATTTTGGGAGGGGGGAGTGAGGTTTAAACCACATGTTTACCAGATGAGGACTGTTTCGATCTACAAGAGAATCATAAAGGTAGCACTTCAGAGAAGTCCTTAACAACTCTATCAAAAGTGATTGAGAGGGGGCCCCTGCCTTCATGTGCTCAGTCTGCTCAGGGTAATAGAACACCAGCTTGTGAGCGGCGTGCAGGGCAGTACATGCTGGGTTTGGTGTAGATGCAAAGAATTATAGGGGCACAGAAGGGATGGAAATAGGTTTAGCTGGGGGCAGAGGTGAAAGGCTCCATGGGAGAATGACACTGAAGCTGAGTGTGGAAGGATGTGAAGAGCGTGGTGAAGTTGAGGTGGAAGCAATCCCACCTCTGAGAAAAGGCCCATGGAGAAGCAAGGCTTCACAAGGATAACAAGCCAGTGGTCCAGTGTGCAGGGTGCAATGCTCAAAGCAAACCAAACAAAAGCAAAACAGATTTTTTTCATGCTATGCAATTAAACTTGACTTATTTTGTGGTAAAAATAAGTCAACTGAATAAGTAAACTGAATTTTTATGGTAAAAATTAGTCAAGTTTAATTGCATAGCATGAAAAAGTTCACATGAATCAAACCAATGGAAGTCCGTGCCTATAGTTTTCTTGTTTATTTTTCTTTCTGTCTTTTCCTCTTGTGTTGACTCCTGATTGGTGATATCATCTTCCAGTCCCATCTCCACTCCTAAATTCCTCACCCCTCATGCCTGTCAGCTTTTTCTCACCAGTATTCTTTAGGCTTACTAGAAAAACTATTTATTCTCCAAATTCTGCATTGAAAAATAAAAATAAAGCATACTTATAATCCCAAATGAGATGGAAAAACAGGACTGTATTTACCTTACCATATGACAGAACTGATATGGGTAAAATGTATGAGACAGTTGTTTTCAAGACACTGGGCATCAGACCCATGGATGGGGTGACCCACGCTCGTCACATGTTAGCGTGTATAGCCAGTTCCTGGGCTGTGATATGTGAAAGGAGGACTTAGGAGGAGGCAGACAGACTCCCTGAGTGGATGGGGGAAAGGTTGAGAGGTCAGGGGGGTGAAATGTACTGGTTCACAGGACAGAGGCCAAAGACGACAGCCCCACACAGAGGGAGGACTGCAGAGATCTGCAGAGGGTCACCCGTTCATATTTGGCGGGGCACTGATCAACATGGCATAGCCATCTTTGTTAGACACTATCAAATACTGGGGAAGAACTCACTAACAGAACCTCAGGTAACATGTCTAGCATTTACCTAGGTCTGGGACCTTGTGATTCATGGAACATCAGATAGAAAACACAAAATAATTATTCCTAGATGAAGCCCAAGCTAAGTGCTGCTTACAGATCTCAGAAGCAAGATTCCCAAAGATTTACATGTTTCTAAGTGCCAGGTATGGGGGCACATGCCTGTAATCCAGTACTTGGGAGACTGAGACAGAAGGATTGTAGGTTCAAAGCCAGCTTCAACAACTTAGCGAGGACCTCAGAAACTTGTACCAAAAAAAAACCAAAAAACTTCTAAATAAGTAAACTGAAATTCATAACAAACTTCAAGAATACTCTTAGAAAAGTAAAAGCACCTGGTACCTGAATGCTTGTGAGCCCAAAATTCACATGCTGAAATTTTAACTGAGTGATAGTGTGAGCAGTGGGGCCTTTGGAGTGCTGATAAGGCCAGTGAGATCAATTGTCTTCTTAGAAGTCCAGAGAGCTGTCCCATCCCTTCCACCAATGAGAGCCAAGATGGCGCCACTTCCAAGAGCACGTGGGCCCTCCCTCACCAGGTACCGAATCTACCAGCATTTGATCTTGGACTTCCCGGTCTCTGGAACTGTGAAAGATAAATCCCTGCTGTTTGTAAGCCACATACTTTATGACAAGACTAAGTACACTGAAAAGGAACAAAATACGATCTATAAAGAAAAAGCTTAATCTGAGTGGACACAGATGTTGGAATCAACTGAGAAGTATATTAAAATAGTTATGGTAGATATTTTTTTTTGGTGGTGCTGGAGATTAAACCCAGGGACATTCTACCTCTGAGTTGTACTCCCTGCACTATTTCATATTTATTTTGAAACAGGGTCTTGGTAGCTTGCTGAGAGTCTTGCCTTGCTAGGTTTCTGAGGCTGGCTTCAAACTTGTGATCCTCCCATCTTAGCCTCCCAAGTACTGGGATTACAAATGTGCACCACCATGCCCAGCTATAACTATATTCTCTACATTTAAAATATCAAGTAGAAGATGGGCATGGTGGCACACACTTGTAATTCCAGTACTTGGGAGGCTGAGAAAGGAGAATTGTAGGTTTACAGCCAGCCTCAGCAACTTAGTGAGGTCCTCAGCAACTTAATGAGACCTATTTCAAAATGAAATGTAAAATAGGGCTGTGGGGAGTGGGTAGCTCAGAGGTAGAATGCCCCTGGGATTAATCCACACACACAAAAATCAAGTAGAGCCTTGGGAAATAAAAAAAAAAAGACCCAAATCAAACTTTTAGAGCTAAAATTTCAATGTTTAATTATATGTATCTCATTTGTATATCATATGTGTGCCTAGTATAGATAGATGGTTTAACAATAGATTAGACACCACAGAAGGAAAGATTAGTGACTCTTAACAATGCACTAATAAAAACTTCCCCAAAGTAAACACAGAAAGAAAAAAATACAAAACTGCAACTAAAAGAACATTAGTGAGCAGTGAAAAAGCTATTTGAAACCTAATATATGTGTGAATAAAGCTTGTAAAAGAGAAATGAAGGAAATATTTGAAAAAATAATAGCCTCAAATGGGCCAAACTTGATGAAACCTTTGACCACACATATTAAAGAAGCCTAATGAGCCCCAAGCACAAACCATGAGGACAATGACAGGATAAATTGCTTGATTATTAATTACACCAATAGAATCAATCCATTCAAAGCACAATACACTAAAAATGATGAAAAATAAGTGTGGTAGGAGAGTTCTTGTCAGAAATGACATGAGCAAGATAGATAAACAATATCTTTAAGAAAGTGAAAAAAAAAGATATATAATACTAGAATTCTATACTGAGTATAAATATCTTTCAAAGTTGAAGGTAAAATAAAGGCTTTTCCAGACATACAGAGGCTGAGTCTTCATCATCAATACACCTACTGTATTAGAAATAGTTAAAGAAGTCTTTGGGGAAGAGTGAGATGGTATCAGATGACAATTTGAGCCAGGACACAGGAAACGTGTAAGCGTAAAAGGATCCTTTCTAAATGAAACCTGCAAACAGCAACGGACATTTAAACAAAGATAACATAATATAGCATGGAGTTATAGCAAATGTAAAAGTGAAATGTCTGAGAATAATGTCTTAAAGGAAAGGAAGGGAAAAATTGTAGTAGACCACTGCGAGGATTGTATGCTGTATGTGGAACAGTAAATTGTGCTGTAATAGTAATATTGCAGTAAGTTAAAGATGTATACCATAGTCCCCTTCATTCATATTTTATGTAGAAAATCCAGAATTAAACTATTCATAGCTTTTAAATTGCATGCCATTCTGAGTACCAAGGTGAAAATTTATCATATCCCACTTTGTCCTGCCCAGAACATAGATCATCCTTTTATCCAGTGAATCCACCGAGTATATGCTACTTTCTGGTTAGTCAGTAGTTGCCTTGGTTATTAGGATGACTATTGCAGTATTTTGGTGCTGTGTTCAAGAAACTCTTATTTTACTGATGAATGGCCTCAAAGCTCAAGAGTCATGATGCTGGAAATCAGATATGCCAAGGAGACCATAAAGTAATTTAAGTGAGAAAGTGAAAATTCTCAACTTACTAAGAAAAGAGTAAAAGCTGTGCTGAGGTTGCTAAAAAGGTAGGAGTTAATCTACTGTCTATGAAATTGTGAAGGGTGGAAAAAAGGCAAACAAATTTGTGCTACTTTTAACGTCACACCTCAGACTGCAAAAGTTACAGACAGTGTGTGCTAAGTGCCTAGTTAAGATGGAAAGTGGGATATGGTAAAATTTCACCTTGGTATCAGAATGGCATGCAATTTAAAAGCTATGAATAGTTTAATTCTGGGTTTTCTATATAATATATGGATGAAGGGGACTATGGTATACATCTTTAACTTATTGCAATATTCCTATTACAGCACAATTTACTGCTCCACATACAAAGTACAATCCTCGCAGTAGTCTACTACAATTTTTCCCTTCCTTTCCTTTATGACGTTATTCCATCGGTGAGTGGAAGATATACAGAGAAGATGTGTTCCAACCTACAGATTGCACCAGAAAACTTTGGGAGACACAAAGAGGCAGGCAAAGTCCCCAAAATGAATGACCTCACACTGCTTACCGTGCATAGGGAACAGTAAAGGTGTGGGGAGAGGTTTGGACTGAGAAATATAAAAATCCTGAAGAGGCTGTGTCTGCTGGTAGCGTCACTGGTGCATTTCTGGCAGAGCTGAAGTTGATGAAGGAGAAAGGACAACATTCAAAGCAGGTCTTCAATTGCAATACAACCAGATGCTGCTGGGAGAAGACGCCCACTAGAACGTGCAGCGTTCACGGTGCAAAAGAAGCCCCAGGGGGTGAAGACCGTGAGGAAGGCTGGTACACCACTCCAGAGATGGGTGGCAATGCTGCAGGGCATTTGAGACAGCCGAGTGTGGTGTTCAGAGCAGAGAAGACATCCATTCTCAAAAACAAAAGCACAAATGTCCTGCTCTAGTTCTGGCAACACCGTAAGAGTGTGGGTGACAGCCCTCTTGTTTATGGTGGGTTCTGCCAATGTTTCATCGCAGAACAGAACAACGACTTGGAAGAGGAAGGGTTGGAATTTAAAGACCTATTAATAATAGACAATGCACCTGGCCATCCTGAGTCTGTTTGCTATGCAAATGTCAATGTGGAGGTTGCATTTCTACCTCGAATTACAGCCTAGCTGCTTCAGCCAGGGCACCATTGGGTTGGTCAGGGCCACACACACCTGCCTGATATCTTGTTGCATTCGATTAGCAGCTTATGCAGGCCCTCGTCTGGACATCACCCAGGCTGGAAGACATTCCCCATTGCTGGTGCAATAGCATTCATCAAGTTTCAATGCAGGGATGAAAACCAGAAAGTGTACGCGCCTGCTGGAAGAACTTGAGCGAAATCATTAATGAGCTTAACGACTTCCTGCGGATTGATGGAGAAACCAGGAGAATCACTCACACAGGAAGGCAGGTGGGTGCTCAGGGGAGGAGGGGAGAAACATATGAAAGGCCGCCAGAAGTGTCAACAAAGATGGAGTTGCAAGAACTTGTTCAGTTATCTACAGAGAAAGATGAAGGAGAAGAAGAAACGAACAGAAGCAGAAACTGCAGTGCAGGCATGACTGAAGGCGGCTGGTGTTTAGAGTGCACAGACATTGGAGCACAAGGTAATGCAACGCCATCCTGGGCTGGAAAGCAGCCTTAAAGTCGAGGTGTCCTAGAGCTGTGTCCAAATGTCTACTTCATGAAGCCATTGTAGCTCTTCACCTAGGCAGCGTAGCAACTCACATCGTCACCAAAGAAAGGGGAATACAACACAGTAAGAACTTACAGAGAGAAACCACTTTCACTCCTTCCTTCCTTCCTTCCTTCCTTCCTTCCTTCCTTCCTTCCTTCCTTCCTTCCTTCCTTCCTTCCTTTCTTAATATTTATCAATCAAATCTATTAAAGCAGTTGTAGGTGCTGTGGGGAAAAAATAGAAATGATCACACCAAATTCTTGTCTGCAGCAGTCGTGTTGGGTCGTAGAGGACCAATTACCCGACCAGCAGTGTCTGGATGGATTCAGTGTCTGAAGCTGGGTCCTCACTCCTTGTGGGCAGCGGTCTACTCTGGTGGTCACTCGTCCTCTGTTGCAAATCAACCAAATTGTCCCTTGGCATTGTGAAATTTAAATGCATAATGACTTTAAGCTCAACAGCCTTCCATGTTTCAGCCACTTCATTTCGGTACACTGTTCCTGGAACTGAATTCTGGCCTCTGTGGAGGCCTCAGGGTCTACACACAAGAGTCCAGGGAGCCCCGAGAAGCCTCTCGCCAGCGAGCAGAAGGGCCCCATCCTTGCCTTTCCTCAGCGTGGTGTCCATCCTGATGGTCTCCACAGCCTCCATCTCTGGGTCCTTCCAAGCCACTGGCCCCTTTGTAAGTGAAGAGAGATTGAAGGAATTTCTCCTGTTGGCTGCAGCCAGACTCCAAACAGGGAAGGACAGTTCTTCCCGTTATGTAAGGAGCGCGGCAGGTGCGTAACACACTACAGAAGCACAACATAAAATGACAGTAAAGGAATATTTGTCGAAGCTATAAACCTGGTATGGGCTTGCTTTGCACAGAAGAAGGAGCATTTTGTGCTTTACCTGAAGACTAGGAAAGCATGTGATTTTATGATTGTTCTAATAAAGTAGACTGCAGCAGAGATGCACTGCACGCAATAGTGAGGACACACATTTTTGTCATGCCTTTCACTCAAAACATTTAAACAACTGTAAGTGTAAAGCATGCAGCATATGGCGATGCCCAGCCAAGGTGTGTGTATGGGAGGGTGGCCGGGCAGATGGACCCTTCACTCGGGAGAGGCTGGAGCTGACCGTGCGCACACGGGGCTGCTTGCTGTTGGCTTGCTTTGAGGAATCCACTCCTGAGGAAGGGGGCTTAAGTGATGCAAACTCACGCTGGGGCTTATTTACTGAGTCTTATGAAGCTAGAATGTTTTCAGGGACATCTCACGGATGGGCAGACCTCTGGGTAGGGAGGATGAGCAGCTTGTGAGCTCACTGACTGGACCAATAAGGAGTAGATGGAGACTAAGTAGAGGCGTTGCACAGAAAAATTCCTTTTGTGGAGCTGAGGTTAAAACGTAGTCTGTGGTATAGCCGGGCGTGGTGGCGCACCCTTGTAATCCCAGCATTCGGGAGGCTGAGACCGGAGGATCCGGGTTCGCGACCAGCCTCAGCTACCTAGTGAGGCACGCCGCAACTTAGTGAGACTCGGCTTCAAAATAAAGAATAAAAAAATAGGGCTGTGGGTATAGCTCAGAGGTAGAATGCCCCTGAGTTCAATCCCCAGTACCGCAAAAAACAAACAAACAAACAAACAAACAAACAAAAAAACCGTAGTCGTGGTATAGAAGAAAAACGGCACTTGGCTGGTTTAAATGCCCTCACACACATCTCTAAGCTACCTGCTCAATTGTAATGGCTTCATCAAGGGTGCACAGGCCAGTAAGTTGCACATGGGCCCAATTCTAGTCTATTAGGCTTAAGATTAAAATTCACTCTCTGGACTTAGATCTGTTTTTTTTTTGTACTAGGGATTTATTACACCCAGAGACTTTCTACTCTGAGCAACACCATCTTTCTTTTTTTTTTTTTTTTTTTTTTTGCAGTACTGGGGATTGAACTGAACTCAGGGGCATTCTACCTCCGAGCTATACCCACAGTTGCAGAGGGCTTTCCTAAGTTGCTGAGGCTGGCTGTGAACCTGTGATCCTCCTGTATCAGCCTCCCAAGTACTAGGATTACAGGCATGCACCACCATGTCCGACTTGGGCTTGTCTCCATTTAAGCAAATGGGGGAATGAGGCTGGTTCTCCTGATCCTCCTCAGCCTTTGTTGATGCTGTGCAGATTTAGGAAGCCTAAGCTGAGCGGGTCTCATGGAACAGTTCACCTGACATGAACTGTTGCTTCTTCATGGACCAGCCCTCCTGAGTGCCACTGTTTTGTTGACCAGAAGCCAGGCTGGCTCTGATCTTACGGAAACTGGAGCCGTGTTGGTTGTTCTCTGCCAATGGTGCTTGGAGGTGCATTGCTTACTCCAACCTGGCCCCACTGTGGCGCTCACCTGCACTTCTACCTGGTATGCACCTGAGGCATCTACACACTCAGAAAATTAGAGAAAAGTCCCCCCACCAGGAGCAGCCATCTGTAATTCTCAAGTGACCCATCTTGAACAAGCAGGTAGTGCTGAGCTGGGTGAGCTTAGGTGTCCAGAATAGAATAATACAGGTCTACACCCCAGGTCTACACAGACGTAGACGTTCTTCAGTACAGAAAATAGAAATATTCCTTCAAATTCTTCTTTCAACTCAGGGTCTTGCTTGAGAAGTTTCATTCTCTCCCCGCCTCCCCACCTCTGCTCCACCCACTCTTCCACACTGTGCTTTTCTGTTCACTGTCTCCAGCGCTGAGCTGCACCTTCAAACACCGTGACAGGTGGCCTTCCTGCCGCAACGGCCTTTCGGGAGACACAGTCTGATCTCCGCTACAACAGCTTTCATCCCAGACAGTCAGCATTTCTGGAATTCTGATGAGTATAATTCCACGCTTGATGGAAATTACCTTTCTCTCTGTTTCAGGAAAGGTGCTGTCGTTCCTGCTCCCCAGAGCCATCAGGAGCCAGTGCCCACCTGGCATCCTCCTCTGTGACTCCGGGATGGAGAATAAGAACGTGGAAGTGCTACAGCCCTGTCCTGGCTGGCCTTGGGAAGCAGGTATCGAAGTGGGTGGATGCCCCGGCCAGCGGGGGCTGGGAACGGAGACCGAGGCAGCTTTACCTAAAGGAATGAAGGAGGCAAACAAGGGGCGTGAAGAACGGAGGCAAGACAGGATTCTGATCAAGCCTCTATTTTTATTAACGAAGGGGCTGCTTAAGTAGCTAGAGGTGAGGGGTGGGGTCAGGGGGATCAGGTAAGCCTGTGTGGGCTTGCATGATTGGTCAAGGCTGACCGTGTCCTTATCAGGTAAGGGCCTCAGCAGGATAACAGATAGAACCAGTTTTTGCATTATCTCTGTGGCTGCTGAGGAGGAGTTTCCTCAAAGTGTAAATTCCAACTCTGATCAGCCTTCCGGCCCCCGACAGGTGGAGTCCAAATCCCAGTTAAGTTAGGGTGCAGCCGGAGTCAGAGTCCTGAACAGCCATCAGGGAGAGGTGGAGCTTGCGCCAGAGGTTAAGGACAGTCTAAAAATCCGAAGATGAGCCAGATCTCATGCTCAGTGGGATGGATGGGGGCTGGGATAAAATCTCTCAAAATGGAGAAAGCAAAAGAAACACATGAAGTAATAGTATATATTCTGGAAGAAGAGTCTAGAAGGACCCCTGAAGCAAAGGTTTGGATGTGTGTGCAACAATTATTCTAGGATCCAGAAGACTCCTCCCAGGCCTCCTGGCTCTGCGTTCTTCTCCTTAATTTACGGAGTCCTTTCTAGGTTGGGGCTCTCTCCTCCTGGCATTTTCTGATTTCCCCAAAGCCATCAAGAATTAATGGCTGCATTCATGAAAAAATATGCTTTTCAGGCTTAAGAACATTGGGTGACTTTATTATTTTTATTGAATACTTTGTGTGTTAAGTGATTTTATATTTTAAGATATAAGAATGTGATTGAGAATTACTCATTGCAGCTGTTTTCACACATGGAGGTGACTAAGTAACTAATTCTGAGAGCCTTTGCTTCAGCCTTTCAAGTGGAAACGGTAACTGTGAGTCTATACTGCAGTCATGTTTTCTGTGGTATTTTGTTCTAGCACTTCACCTCTTTTTCATATGGTTGTGCCTATCAGAAAGGACACAACATTTTTGTCTTTGCTTTTGCTGTTGGTTGCTTATTGTTTGGTTTTTAGGGTGTAGAAAATTAAAATTCTATAATAGAAGTGTTTAAAACGGACTCAAACCATTACTAAACATAATCATTTCAACTAAGTGTAGCATTTTAAAATAAGTACTGTATGTATGCCAAGATTATTGCTGATAACATTTAAGCTACAAAATATTGGTAGTAGAATCACTAACACTAGCAGACATACAATGGAATTTGGGATATGTTTACTAGGGATCAGTATTTGAGAAAGGGAGAGGAGAGGAACAATATCGGGCACAGGGAAAAAGGGAAACCACAATTCTGTCTCAAAAGTGCCTCTGCCAACCTGGTAGTTGTGGAGTAAACATGGCCTAAGAGGGTGTCCCTGAATTGTTCTATAAATAGTTGACAACTAGTTTTCTAGGGGAAAAGCCTACTTGCATCCCATAGTGAATGTCTTCCCACCATGGCTGAGTGCAAACAACTGAGTCAGGATCAAAAGGCAGGGAACTGGGAAGGAACTGACACCATCTGCCATTGCAAGATGACGCCCGCGGACTCAAGCACACCCCCAGACACGTCAGGCCAATATGGCGGATGTCATGGCTTGGTGTTGCTGGGAGGGAGTGGTCCGTGAAGGGTAGGCCTTGGGCGATGGCACTCTCTTCAGTTGAGACAGAACCTGAGGGAGCTTTTGACTGTATTCCTTTCAGTGATCCTTCCATCAGGTCCTTCTTGCAGGATGGTGTGGAACTTACATCTCTCCCTGCCATACTCCACAGCCTGCGCCCTTCAGGTGCACGTCTCGATGTAGTGATGATGAAAGCCCTTTGGATTCTCTGGGTCTCTTGAACAAGGCAGGCTACTTTTGAAGATCCAGATGACACCCTCCAGAGCCCAGGATTTAGGGAACACAAAGGGTCTTGGTCAACATTCTCATTGCCATAATCCACACAACATAGTGGAAGGAAGTTTTTCTCATAGTTGTTGGAGATTTGGGGGTTCAGTTCATGTGAGGCCCAGGTGTGTGGAGCTCAGAGCAGGGTGCTGGTGGGAAGCGAGAGAGGGAGAGAACAAGGTTCTGTTCTCACACCACAGAGGTGGGAAGCAAGAGAGATCAAGCAAGCAAGGGGATACAAAGACAAAAGCACAGTCCTTAAAGTCAGAACCCCCAGGACCCACCTTCTACAGGCATACCCTACCTGCCTAGGTAACCACCTAGTGAATCCACTACAATGGACTTATGCGCTGATGAGATTGCAACCCTCGTGACCCAATTACATCAACTCTGGACATTAATACATAAGCTCTTCAGGGGAAAGTCTAGATCTAATCATAACACAGAGCAGGAAGCCCAGTGGTTTACTGGGTACCACTGTGAGACTCTGCTGCCTCAACCCTCAGTTCCCAAAGCCACATCTTCTTCTTGTGAAGCACATACCAGACACTGCCTCATTTAGAACTTGTGGACCATATGAGTTCTGAGACTATAACTCACCTCCACAATCATAGAGCCAAATTAGCCACAGGCACTGTGCGAACATCAAGGATGCCGTGTTCCAAGAAAACTTTTATTTAGAAAAGCAGGTGTTGGGATGGATTTGCCAACTGCTGCCCAGGAGTCTAACCTCTGAGCTGGAGTGGCAGCTGTGCCTCAGGAGAACATTCCAGCATTCATGGAGCCAGCTGCTTCTGCATACTACGGCTTGCAATGTCGCTGGATTCCATGTTCATGTGCCCACTCCAGGCTGAGCACTCTGTGAAGTGAGTCCATGCTTGGTTAGCCCCAGAAGGTGATGCTGGCTGGGGCTCAGTGAATGTAAAGCCAAATCCCTTTGGGAAATAACAGTCCTTGTGAAGAGGAACTGTTGTCCCTTTGGGAATATATGGGATCTAGCATAGTCTACTTGTTACCAAGTGGCCAGATGGGATGTGAGAAACAGTGCCACAGTAAGGGTTCCATGTTGATCTCTCTCTCTCTGAACCTTTCAACACAGCAGTAGCCACATCATCCAGTGAATGGATGCTGAGCTCACATGTAGCCTTCATCTCTGTAACCATGGCTACGGGGCGCATGTGCCCACTATGTATCGAGTCATGGCACTTAGCTCCCTAGCACCTCTTCCATGGCACGTGTTCTCAGGTGGATGTCAGCCTGTAATGGAAGGATATCCACACCTTATACTCACTCTTCCTATGTCTTCACCCCAGAGTCCTTTGTCTCCATGTCCCAGTGTGTCCCTGCCTTTCCTTTCAGGCTCCTGTCTGGTTGGGTTACTCACCATGGCCCTGAGCTCCTTACTTATGTGAATGTTGAGCACTTCTCTTCACATGCAAAGTGTGTGCACAGGTGCACCATTCACATAGTCTCCTGCTGAGATTCCCTCGGAATCAGAAGAAATGCCAAATGCCATTGCTTCTATAGAGAGACTCAGAGAGCAGACCACCCATCAGGCCATCGGGAGAGGGGCTCCTAAATCACTAGCAGGATCAGAACTGGGCTGCCCTCCATAAGCCACTCTGGGCATGTGATAACTTCTCTAAGCCCTATCTGCCTAATCTGTAAAATACACTTAGTACTTCCTGATTATCTTTTCATGAAGATTAATTAAATGTTGTGTAACATCCTCAGCATAGCACTCAGCACTTAGCAATGACAGCAGCTACATTTAAGGCAAGCATCACATAAGGTGCCCTGGGGTTACACTGGGGTGGGGGACAGCATGGAGAGGCCGGGTTATAAACTTGTTATACACTCATGACTTATAGCTGGGGCTCACCCCACCTTCCCATTTCATATTCAGGCAAGTGGTCATTCCAAGTATCCTATTACCAAAGGGACATTTGAGGGACAGGTGATCTAAACCAAGAAAACAGAGATCCTCTAGGTCATCTTGGCATCAATAACAGAAATAAGAAAGGAAGAAAAAGAGAGAGAGAGAGAGAGAGAGAGAGAGAGAGAGAGAGAGAGAGAGAGAGGAAGGAAGGAAGGAAGGAAGGAAGGAAGGAAGGAAGGAAGGAAGAAAGAAAGAAAGAAAGAAAGAAAAGAAAGCCCTTTGCATTGGACTTGCCAGGTCTTATAAATACCTGGACATTTTTATCAATGTTTTGGAAAAGACTGTTGGAGAATGAGTCCCACATATGTAAAGCAGAGACCAAATGTTGGATGCAAGGGGATGAACTAGGGAGAGATACAGCACATGAAGGAAGAGACAGCGGATGAGGGGAGACACGAATGCTGTCTGTGGAGTCCAGAGGAAGTACAGGCTGGTGGTGATGACATGACTTGGGACAACAATGGACACAAATGCATCCCGCACAGTTGTGAGTGTGGGTGGTCCCCACAGGGTGGTGGGTGAGCACACCTCCTGTATCATAGCAGAACCCTGTATAAGGGATGGGCCTGCAGAATAAAGTTGCTGCTTGCTGTTTGTTCTCCTCCAGATGGTGACTCGCATGTTTTCTTCCCAGCTGGGGAGCTCACTGCCTGCAGTCACAGCTGGCCCCTGACCAGGCCCCTGACACTGTCACCTAGTTCCATCACTTGTCACAGAGAAGTTCTGACCTACTGAGACAGGCAGTTTAGTCTTTAAGAGCAGAGAAGGCTTTTCAGTGGAAGCAAAATCTAAGCGGACACTTGAGGAATAGGGGGACTAGCCAAGCCAGGTGTGTTGGGAGGTGGGTAGGTCAGAATCACTGGGGTCAATGAATTCTCTCTGTGCCTACGTACTCCATGTCAGATTCAATTCCAATGGGTTTGTAATCTTGGTTTTTCAGCCAGTTGCAGATTATAAATAGTCAGTCAGAAGGGTAAGAGGTGCTACAAATTCCAGGCTTTTGGATGGAGCGTCAGGTTCCTTTTCCATGCACAGTGTGAATGGAGCAGCAGGTGCAGCTGGGTCATGAGGCACTATCAGAGGAAGCACAGAGTGCAAGTCCCCAAGACCAGGGTCTCGGGGGGCTGCATTTAGAGTGGTGACCAGAGTCCTTGGCTTGTGGTATTTGTGACAGTGTTGTGTGTGGCAGTAGTAACAGCACCAACCATGGCGTGCTGAGCCCCACTGTGCACCAGGTGCTGTGTCTCCTGATTCACGCTCATCAAGTTCCTCCACAACTTTGAAAGCAAGATATCAAAAGCAAATGTGTCATCATCAATTTCTTATCTTGATTGGACCATTTACATCAGCATGAAAGCATAGTGCTATTTCTCTTATGTTAAAAACCGGAACAAAAAGTTTCCTAACTCCAGTTGCCCCCTGAGTATTGCCCAACTCTTGTGATCCCTGCTCCAGATCCTCGTTCCTTTTAAAGTTGTATAAGACTTGCTGTTCCCAGGCCTCTTCTGTGGTTCTTTCTTTTTAAAATTGAGGTTTAATTAATATTTATTAAAATGCACAGATCTCCAATACACAGTACACTAAGATTTAACAAATGTTTACTCTCCTGTAACTAGTGCCCCAAATAAGAGAGAGAACACTTTTATCACACTTTTACAGTGTTTTCTGACCAATCAGTGTCCTTAGCATAAGACTTCTACCTCTACACAGTGGATTACCTGTAGACTTGATATACGTGTAATCATTACTCTTTCGGGTCTGACTAGCTTTCCTTAGTATGCTTTTTTTCTTTTTTAAAATGTATCCATCTCATTGGATGTTCTAGTAAGTAGCACATTGCTGAGAAGGCTTCCATTGTAAATCACAGCAGGACTTTCCTACCCATGCTGATGGGTAACCTAGCTGTTCCTTGGTTGTGAGAACCATCAAGCAGCATACCTGAGTGTGTACAAGACTTTTAGGGAATCCTGTTTCTGTTGTCTGGGAGTAGGTGTGCTGGGTGTTGTAGAAAGTGTACACTTAGCTCTTCAGTGGCTCTAGCCCTTCACAGCCAGGAAGGCAGGGGTGCTCAGTTACTTCCATTTAGTGTGGGCAGTTCTTTGATCTGAGAGTGAATGGTGTCTCATCATGGTATCTCAGTGCATCCCCTTGAAGATTTGTCATCCTCTTTTAAATCAGAACTTTTTGCTCCCAATACACCCTAAAATGCTTCTTGCCAGGGTCTGTAGCGATTGTTCTATTGGCAGATCCAGTGGGATATCCTGGGCTCCCTCTCATTTCACCTGGGTCTCCGCTCTTGTGTCTCTGTAGACTTCTGGTGCCCATTCATCTTCTTTCCCCTTTGCTCCTGCTCCTTTCCATTCTTCACTCCAGACTCCTCATCACCTCCAGATTTCGGCATGGGGATGCACTGGGACCTAGTCCCTGACCCTTGCTCCTTTCTTTGGTGATCACACCTAGTCTCAATGGTTTTAAAGCTGAATTCCTTGTCCTCAGTGCAGGCTTCTCATGTTTAAACCACGGTCATGAGCACACGGTTACTTGCTTGACAAGTTCACTTGAAAGCCAAATAGGTTCTGCAACTTAACACATTCCAAAGGTGAGTTCCTGAACATTTGTGATGAATTTGCCCCTTCAGAGTGGTCCTTGTCTAAAGCCATGGCAGAAATCATGGAACAAGCCCAGGTTTCCATCAACAGATGAATGGATTATGAAATTGTGGTATGTGAACACAATGGAATTTTACTCAACCATAAAGAAGAACAGAATTACGTCCTTTGTAGGAAAATGGAGGTAACTCGAAACTATTATGCTAAGTGAGATTAGCGGGGCCCAGAAAGTGAAGGGTTGTTTGTTTCCTCTCACTTGTGGAAGCTAGAGAGAAATTGTGAAACAAAAAGGACTTAGGTTAAAGGAGGAGAAACCCCCAGTGGTGTGATAGAGGGGCTCTAGGGGGATGTGGGAGGGGGAGGAAACTTGATAAAGGAAACAGTTCAAATAATGCTATGTCCATGTAAGAAATTATCAGTACCAATCTCAGTAACACGTACGGGGAAGGGGAGGGGAGGGGTGGGGTGTAAAGGGAAACACGCCAAGGGCTGTGTGCATGTGTGTGCTTATCACTCTGAAACTCCTTATGATGTGCAATTACAATGCACCAACGAAGACATATTTAAAAAAAAATAGTAATGGAAGCCCGTCGATTCAGTTTGCCTGGGCCAGAAGACCTGGGGTCATTCTTGGTTCTTTGTTTTATGCCTCACATCTAATGCACCAGCAAACCCTTGGGTTAAGCTGTAAAAAGGGCCCTGGGTCAGGTCACTTCTTGCCACCTCACGACTGGGTCTCATCGAAGCCGCCAGCGTCTCACCTGCGTTGCTGAAGTCATTTCCAGGCCTGGGAACCTGCTCCTTCCTTGGTCTTCTTGCCATGGCTTCCAGCACGAGGTCTGTGTGGGCGCCTGGAGCGAGGTCAGGGGCATCACCTGCATGAGACCTTTGTTGTCTGCTAGTCCTCACCTGCTCGGTCCAGCAGGGGAGATAGTGTCTTGGCTTCAGGGATCTGTGGCTTAGCAGGAAAGAGAGACAATAGTTACATAGCCATTTCAATATCATTTTAATAGCCATCATAAGATGTAAGTACAAGGAGCAATAAGAATGTGTACTTTGAAGTATAAAGGTAAATAAGAATGCATCGTTTGAAATCTGAGGTTGGGTAACAATCTCCCCAGCTATGAGGACATAAACTCTCAGGGCTTGAAAGCGGCAGGGCAGGTATTCAAAGCCAGACCAGCATGTCTCCAAACCTGACCTTCATTAAATATGATGACCATGATTTATCAAGAGCATAGGGCCCACAGGTAATGGAGCCTGAGCTTTTAAATACAGGATCAAGGACATCTTTTTTTTTAACCTCTATGGCTGTCAGTTTGTTTTATGGCAAGCTTTATATTTAGAGACATACAAAATGGAATTAATTTATTAAGAACTATTCAGAAAATCAAACTAAAGCATATATATATAGTCTGATTAATCATACTAGATATATAGTAACCATACTACATAGTATACAGTTATATTACATATAATTTTATTAAATTAATAAAATCAAATGAATAATTAATAATTCTATTATAACATAATAACAATTGTGAAGTATATAAATCAATAATTTTAACAGTAATCAAAACCAGAATCACCTGTCTTGGCGATTATCATACCCTACACACCATGCTGCAACCCTCAGATAAATGATCTTGCCTAAATTTGCAAAAGCATTATGAAAAGTCCCATTTTGCTGACTAAGCATAAGAAAGCTAGAGTCTGGGCTCCAGGTCGCATGGCCCCCAGTGGCAGGGAGGGTTTGTTCCAGGCGCCAGGGTTCCAGAGCCTGCCGTACTTGTTCTCGGTCATCTCGGCAAACGTCCCCGTCCTTTCAGAAAGGGAGGGTCACAAAGCGAGACGGGTAGCCAACTCATCCCCACCCATTCCGCTGACCCATCCTCTGCCTCCAGGACCCAGCCTGCTTCCCTAATGAGTTCATCTCCTGCTGACAACCCGCAGAAGGGCAACGGAGGACCTGGGCGACCGGGACCTGTAGCAAAGCAGCAGTGTCCACAGCCTCTCCCACTCTGTGCCCAGTGGCAGATTCCTCGGACCAGCCCGGGGTCATCACCCAGGTCACCTCTGGATCTCAGGCAGCTTCTTACTGAAATCAGTGTGGGTCCTCTTTAATGATTGCAATGGCTAATCAGAATTAGAATTTTCAGTTCCTCTTGTAGTATTAAAAGTGGGCACAGATACACATATGTAAAAGCCAGAGAGTAAACGTAACCAACAATGGAGAGGTGCCAGCGGCTCCCAAGTTCCGAGGAATTTCTCTTGCAAACGGCTAATTGAAACATTCCCTCAATTTGTGCTGCTCAGTTTTGACAGTGGCTCTGCCCCTTGTCATAAAATCAATGGTCTTTCTCGTCCCTGCCCTCTCTCCTGCCGCCTCGGCTCTGGCGGCAGGCTCTTCCTCCCCACTCAGAGTCTTCCTCAGATCATCGGGGTTAAGTGATCTTTTCATACCGCCTGGCCAGACTGTCACGAGGCATCGAGTGGCTTCTGAAAATGAGCCGCTTAAATGGACTTGATGGGGGTTACAGCCACCATTACTGCTCTCACCGCGGTGACAAAATGGAGCAGTAATGACGGGGCTGGTACTTTCACTGTCTTCTTGAGATCACTTAAGATAGTTTGGGTCTGAAGCTTTTTGCCAAAGATAAATGGAACATGTACAAGATAAATGTTACCACTGCAGAATCTTTTGTGTGGACTTGCATGGGCCTGTGCTGTTTACCTCTGAGACAGCTGAAGTGGTTCTCAAAGGGGCTGGCGAGGCTGCAGTTGGTATGAGGTGGCCACTGTCACTGCAAGGTGAGAGCACCTGGAGGGAAATAGGAAAGCCAGGGCGTGGACACGGAATAGGACAGAAATGCACGCTGCCACTTGCAAAATTGTCAACCTGCCATCCCTTTGCCTAAAGCACATGAGGTCATCGGATCTGCTAAACTGTGCTTCCAAATCCAGCAATCACCGTGGCTCAGCCGGAGAGGCCCGGGCTGGTTGCATGGGGTTCTGCGTGCTGGAACAGTTCCACCACTAACTTGCTGTGTGACTTTGGATGAGCTACTTCTTGTCTATATCTCTGTTCCCCAGAGGGGTTGTCTCAGCCCAGTTGGTCCAGAACTGTCTTCAGCACTGGAAGTTCAAAGTCCTGGGAACATTTCACTCCTGGGCAGACCAGGGTGGGTGGTGGCACTATTGATTTTTCATCAATAATGAAATAGCTGGAAGAAGCTATTGAATAATGTAGAGTGGGCTAGAAATGTAAAGTGATAGAATTTTTATAAGAGGGCTATCCTACACATTTTGGTCCTGTCTCTAGACCCAAAGTCTGGGAGGAGCTTCTGTATGTATGAAGAAGGGATCTCTCTCTCTCTCTCTCTCTCTCTCTCTCTCTCTCTCTCTCTCTCTCTCTCTCTCTCTCTCTCTCTGCCTGGCTTTGGTCATAGAAGCAGATATGGAAAGCCCAGTGCACTGGCCAGTCCTGCCCTGATCCCTCTGGAACATGAACACAGAGCTGGGACTGAAAGACACTTCTCTGTACTCCCACCCTCTCCTACTGCAAGAGTCTGAGCGCTGGCTCCCTGTGCTATAAACAGTAGAACTTCATACAGATGCTGCAAAGGAAGGAGATGAAGGTCGTGTATGTGTTTGTCATGCAAGAGTTGTTCAGTGAATGTTACTCTTTTTCCTAAAAGGATATAGTCTTTGTGTCATTTATACCAGAAAAAGTGAGAGTTCAATTTTCAAGCATTCTCTCTCTCTCTCTCTCTCTCTCTCTCTCTCTCTCTCCCTCTCCCTCTCCCTCCCTCCCTCCTTTGTTAGACCAGCGTTAGGTTCACAGAAAACTACTTGGAAGGCACAGGGAATTCTACATCTCCTGCCCCCACATGTACTGCCTGACTCAATGTTGACATTCCCACCAGTGGTATCTTTGTTATAAACGATGAACCCATATTGGCTCATTATTGTCACCCGAAGTCCAGAGCTGGTATTTAGCTTTAGCGCTGGTGGTGTAGGCGCTGTGGGTCTGGACAAACAGGCCACCTGTACCCACCTCAAGGTGTCAGAGAGCTTCCATTGCTCACTGTCTCCCTCCAGCCCCTGGAGACCCTGGTCTTCTTTGCTGTCCCTATCCCTTTTCCAGAATGCCTTGGAGTTGGACTCATACGGCTACAGAATGCTTATGCTTCTATTCTGTGTTATTTGTAGGTTTTCATGAAACAAATCACTTGATCCATCCAGACCTTAATTATATCACCCCTAAAATGAAGTACTTATGGTAATTTTGAAATCTATTTCAATTCCAACACTGTGCTATTCTACAATTATTAACAGCCTTTAAGATTTTTATTGATAGAGTTTTTATAAGGTTCAGAGAATAGTGTAACAAACCCCATGTACCTGTTTACCCAGGTAAGAGCATTCCAGAACAGCTTTATATAGAAAGAAAAGTCATAGGAATATAAACTAGTCCATACTATGAACATGTGAACAATATAGGCAGAAACTAGATGAGACTGGCCCTGGTTCTTCTTCCTGGAGACAATGCTCTGTAATTTGACATGGCAACAGCATTTCTAAAATCTGAAATTTAATTCAGTTGTCAATATCCTTCAGTTAAAAGTGAAGAACAAAACAATGCAGAGAAGTTGAGAGACACTTGTGCTAATCTATAACCAGCTGCTGCCTGTCACATTATGTCACATCTGAGCTTTGACCTAGAACCAGCTTCTGGTGTCACAGCTGAGTTCTGATTTAGAACCAATCATTGGTGTCACAACTGAGCTCTGCTCTAGAACCAGCTGCTGCCCATCACTTTATGTTAGAGCTGAGCTCTGCTCTAGAACCAGCCTCTGGTGTCACAGCTGAGCTCTGACCTAGAACCAGCTACTGCCCGTCACTTCAGTGTCATAGCTGGGCTCTGATCTAGAACCAGCCTCTAGTGTCATAGCTGAGCTCTGCTTGAGAATCACTTGCTGCCTGTTGCTTTGGTGTCAACTGAGCTCTTTTTTAGAAACAGCCACTGTCACTTTGGTGTCATGGCTAAGCTCTGATCTAGAACTAGATACTGCCCATCACTTGGTGTCACAGCTCAGCTCTGATCTAGGACCATCCTCTGCTTGTGCGCTTTGGTGTCATGAGTGTTCCTTGCTTGGAGGCTGAGAGTTCACCTGGATTGCTAAACTTGGGGGTAGCCATGATTTAGTTGAATGCTTTATTAGATTAATTCTACCAGTAATAGAATATATGGTTAAACCCAGCCACAATGTAGGATAAAAAGCAATGAGGTACAGGGATGAAATCATCCTTACAAATTCTAGACACTACTTTTGCTCATTAAAAAGCATTTCCCTTTTGCTTCCACATCCTCCTTGGTGTCCTGTTCCCTGGCTGTGGCAGTTGACCAGCTGACTGACTGACTGATGTCAGCCACCCAGCTCTGCCCTGGTCCTCCTTGGAAAAGAGTCCCGGGCTCTGTCTGCTCAATGTCTAGGGCTCAGTGGTCATGTGACTTCTGTTTTAATTACAGCCTGGGAAGGTTAAAGAAGACTCAAATGATCTTGGGTGCAGAAGTCCATCCTGCTCCTCCTGCACGCCACCCGGCAACCGCTGTGCACCCTGGGAATTGCTCTCACAATCTTTCTCAGTGCATCACTCCGGGCATGTCCTTTCCTTGTCATGTGACCTGGCCCCTTGCAAAGAGGAGCTGGCCGCATTTGCACGGTTTGTTTCTGGGCTCTCGGATGCATTGGTCTTTGTGTATGTTTTTAAGCCAGTACCATACTGCTTTGATGTATATTTTGAAGTCAGGACGTGTGATTCCTCCAGTTGTGTCAAAAATACAGAAGCAGCTAATAGAAGCAGGGTCACCAGGTGGTGGAGGAGGATGCGGACAGGTGCGCAGTGGGTGTCAGTGGCCGTTACACTTGAGTGAGTTCCAGAGGTCCTGTGTCTAACACAGTGCCTCTGGTTGGCAGGAAGGCACGTGCTCGTAAGAATGTATTCTCGTGTTACGTGTTCTTACAAAGCACCAAGAGAGACACAGGCATCTTATAGATGTGTGAATATGTTTATTTCCTTCCTTGCTCTTTTTTTCTTTCTTCCTTCTTTTTTTCCTCCCTCCTTTTTCCTCGTTATATTATCTCCTACCTCCCCGCTTCTATCTATCCTCCGTCTCTGTCTTTACTATTTGTTAAATATCTTATAAAAGGGCTTCCATCTTAGGCCCCTGGGGACAAAGATGGTGTGAAGATGAGAAAGGATTGTAGCTGTGCTTCACGGCTTCATGGGCTGGTGTTATGTGCTGGGATGGCTGGTGTGCGACGGCAATGAGTTCTTCACTTCTTTGCATGCTGAATGGACTGCGACTTCGGAGTAGGCCGACGGTGGCCTCTGCTTTACTCTTTGGAGAAGTTAGCGTAGATACCTGCTAACCACATCCTTACTTTCATTCTTTCTATCTTGACTTATGTTTTGTGTTTTCTTGTGTGCGTGTGTGTGTGTGTGTGTGTGTGTATGTGTGTTGCAGTATTGGGGATGATGGAACTCAAGAACATTCTACCTCTGAGCTACACTACCAGCCCTATTTTTAATTCTTTATTTTGAATCAGGGTCTCACTAAGTTGAAGAGACCCTCACTAAGTAACTGAGACTGGCCATGAACCTGCAGTCCTCCTGTCTCAGCCTCCCAAGTACTAAGATTACAAGCATACACCACCATGCCCATCTTCTACCTCGATTTATGAGAAAATGAAAGAAAGATATTCTGATACCCCTAGCCCCTGAAGGTGAGCTCCTCCATCACCCCAACTCCACAGCCTCCTGTCTCTCGGTTTACATTTCTATAAATGGAAGTGTCCTGCCACTGAGATATGAGTGAGACAGTAGAAGTCCTTCCTGCCACTAATCTTTGCTCTGTGGCATGGCTGTAATCACCCGACAGGGATCCCGGTGGAGTTTACCAGGACGATGCTGTGTAATGATGCGGTATTTATAGGTGGCTGTGGATTATTGTGTAATTACACTGAATGGATCCGAAAGTAATTACCAGCATCCTACCCCTGGGGTTTAGAAGGCAAGAATAAGCATGTGTGTGGACCTCCTTCTCTGAAAGCAAATCCCCCTCGGAAGGGTTTCCCAGCAGGACAGGAATGAAGGCGCTCTCATGACCCTGTGTGGGCAAGCACTCTGCCCTACAGCAACGCTGTCGACCCCTGTGTGCTGGTCTCGCTCCATCTCAGGAACCATGCTTTGCTCTCCTGTCTCTCCCATGCCATGTCCCCCTTCCAGAAGCTCCAGTCCAGCGTGGCTGTATGCATTGCACTTGGTCATGAAGCCAGGGTGGGCGGCGGGCTCCTTGTGTTCATTCCATCCACCCTCGTCACCCCTGGGCATCTGATGGGCACCGTGGAGAACGCAGGGTGCAGAAGACATGGTCCTAAGGCGCATGATGTTTCCACTCTGAGAGGGAGGTTAAAATGTCCACAAAGCAAGACAAGGAAGCCTGTGGGGAGCTACTGCGATGGCTTGGGAGCCTACAAGAAGAGGGTGGTCGGTTCCAAGAGACGGATTATAGATGGCCTCCTGGAGAATGGCAGCTTGTGCTGGGCACTGCTGCCGAGGTGGGGACAATGGAAGGAAAGGACTGACAGAGGAGGCACCACATGAGTCACTTTGTAGAGCTGGGGAAGGCAAGGGAAGGCTCAGAGGAGGACAGGACATTGTGCTTGCCGTCCTTGGAAAGATTTAGGAGAGGCTGGGGTCG
The DNA here is from genome assembly GCA_004027655.1 of Graphiurus murinus. Classification (NCBI taxonomy): domain Eukaryota; kingdom Metazoa; phylum Chordata; class Mammalia; order Rodentia; family Gliridae; genus Graphiurus; species Graphiurus murinus. Next base: position 6,629 of record PVLC010007312.1, on the reverse strand, counting down.
GCACAGGGTCACGTTTAGCTTTGATCCTCTTGGGATTAGCATCTGTCATGCCTACAATGCCAGGGACTTGTCAGAGAATTGCAGGTGGACTGAGGTCGGGTGGCGGAGGGGTTGAAATGCCAGAGTAAGTGTGTGAGCTTCGTTTCTCATGGAAGAGCAAGGTACTGGGTGCAGGAATGTGATTTACAGATGACATATTTAGAAGACCCCTAAACTCAACCAAAAGGCTTCTAGGGGTTGACTTTATGGTGGATTTGAAACACCAAGAAGGGTAGGTGAGGAGAAGCTGACACGAGGTCTGTACAAAGCTCCTCAGAGCACCGAGTTACAGACAGCTAGATAGCCGGATATCTTTTCCATTTCCTCTTCTGCTTGGTGCTTCTGTGTGTTTATTTCAGTTCTCATGTATATAGATGAGACTCTACTGCATTTGCCTTTCTGGAGCTGGCTGGTTTCAGGTGGCACGATGCCCTCCAGGTCCATCCATGTAGTTGCCTAGGGTAATATTTTATGATTTTTAAAAATAATATTAATACTAATGATATTGCTATTATTTAGTATCCCATTGTGTGTATATTACCATCTTTTCCTTATCTATTCATCTGTCAATGGATATTTAGTTTATGTCTATCTCAGATATTGAAGGGAAAACTGCAATAAACACAGTGGTGGGGGGAGGGTGTCCGTGAGTATCCTGATTTCAATTCCTATTGATCAATACACACATCTGGAGATCTATTATGCAACAAAGGCTCATAGCTAACAGTTCTGCATTGTGTAACTAAAATTTGCTAACAGGGTTGATTTTAGGTCCAGAGCTCCTACTATAAAGGCAAATAACAACAGTCCAGGGTCGGGAGGAGACCCAGGAGTTGGATGTGTCTGCGGCCTCAAGGTGAGATGGCTTCTTGGTGTAGACTTGTCCTCAAACTCACAGAACTGTGTACAGTGAAGGTGTGCAGCTTCTGCATGCCAATCACACCTGGACAAACTGGTTTAAAAAGCAGAAAGGCATCGGGCCCAGGAGGTGCACAGCTAGAGATGGAAAGTGAAGGGTTCTAACAGAGGGGTTTCATAGGGTCTGAGCTTTGTGGACCCAGGGCTGGATGGAGGGATGAGCTGAGGAGGGGGGGGTTGGAGGGAACATGACGACCTCCTGGGCTGCCCTGCTCTGACGCACTGTGCTCTGTGTACAGGTACTTAGCACACCTCTTCAGAAGGCCTGTAGTCTTGTAAGAATCCCCCTTCTTCTGTTTCCTCCTCTAGAGGGTAAGGGCATCAGGGCTGGGACTGAGGTGCAGTGGTGGAGCACTTACTCTGAATGCAAAGCCTGGGCGCCATCCCCAGCACTGCAGAACAGAAGGACGAAGGTGTCAAGAGAGAGGCGAGCCTACATCAGCCAGTGCCCGCCTGTGGCTGCTGTGAGCAGGCCTCCCTGTGTCCCATGCACACAGGAGCAGGAGATTGTATTTAGCTCCACAGGATGATCAGATAATCCCCTCATCTTCAAACCCTAAAACTCGTACGCGACTCTTTCTCCAAAGACAGCAACACTTAAAAGTTCCAGAGCCTCGAAGGTGTTATCACCACACAGCCATCATTCACAACACCACAACATGTTATTGACATGAAAATTATTCACGACATTTGTCCCACTATTTTTTTGTACTGGTCTCTGAAATCACCACATGGCCATCATTCACACCACCACAATATGTTATCAAAATGAAAATTATTCATGGCATTTGTTCCATTATTATTTTTTTTTATACTAGGTCTCTGAAATCCAATGTGTAGTCTCTTCATGATCCAGTTAAGTTAACTTGGGTGCTAACTTCTTTAATGGCTTAAAAATGAAATGAAGTTCCACCTTATCAGTAAAGTTGTATTTAATTAAAAATATTTTATACTCCTTCAGGCCTTAAATTTAAATTTAAATGAAAGAAAATTGAGAATGCAGTTTCTCCACTGCTCTGGTCACACCGAGAGTCAGCTGCTGTGGCTTTGGACAGCACAGATCTAGGAGACCCGTTTTTCCTCTTCCTTCCTGGAACTAGTTTAATACATACAGGTGTGTCCTGTATACAAGCACTTAGGTACACAGCCTTTCCCATAAGTAATTTACTTTTGAGCCTTGGGGGCAGCTATTATTTTCTATATTCTACATATGAGTAAATAGACCCACGAAGGGCACTTGGGTCGACAGTCACATGGGGTCTCTGTTGTGGGTCTAAAGTTGTCCTGTAAGTATTTCCGTGGCACTGTACTGTACTGTCTTCCTAATAGTACGTTTCCCCTCAAGCCTGGAGGATTTTCCTCCCACTCAGAAGCCCATGCTTGGTTTAGCAATAACTTGGCCAAAGGTTGAATCCTGCCTGCAAGCATTGCTCAGTAAGCTGTAGTTGTGAAAACAGTGGAATCTCGTTCTTTCGGTTAAGAATTATAACATTTCATGAAATTGAAAACAAACTCTCTGCAAGAGAAAATATAGTTCTGCCATTTTTGCAAATGATGTCTCTGCTTTGTTATACAGTTATAATAAAGTGATGCTGAGCTGACACCAACAGTATATAATACTGCATCTATTTGTAATTTTGATTAAGAGAAGAAATACACATTTGTATTATTTTCTAATTTTTGTAATATTTTTCCTTCTTGTTATTGTTTTTATTATTGTTATTGTTATTATTATTTGCAGTGCTGGGGATTGAACTCAGGGCATTCTACCTCTGAGCCACATCCCTAGTCTATTTTATTTTGAAATTCACTAAGTTGCTGAGGCTGGTCTCAAACCTACAATCCTCCTGTCCCAGCTTCCCAAGTACTGGGATTACAGGCATTCACCACCATGCTTGGCTTTTTGTAGTGTTTTTGGTGTACTACTTCATTTATCTTTTGAATAGCCCCTTCAAATCAGATAAGAAAAATTATCCTATGAGGATGTCCAGATAACATAGTTTTAAGGGCACAGCGTGTGTCAGTGTGCATTTGTTGAATGAAAGAAATAGAAGGAATAGAAAATAGAGAAATGCAAGTGCAATAGCAGAGATAAATCAATTGATAAAATAATTAATAAAGCAAGTAAGTAAATTGGCCTGAGAGTAAGTGCGGAGACAGAAGCATCCAGTGTGCGGATGTAACATTTGGAGGCATTGGAAGTCGCACGCGTACCATGTGCAGTGTAGCCTCGTCAATGTCAGGATTCTGATGACTCAGTTCTTTCCCAGTTGCTGTTCTTGACATTTCAGCCCCGCGGAGTTCCGAGGACCCTCTTCTGTGTCAAGCAGATATTCCATCTTTCCAGCCCGGCTCCCCCGCCACCTCCCCTCCCCTCCCGTCCTCCCTTCATGCGCTGCCGTTGCTGGGGATATTGACAGACTAAAGGATTGCTCATTCCCCACAGCCCCACAAGGTAAATTAAAAAAAAGAAAAGTCAAAGCTATTTCTGGACCCTCATGCACTTAGGGACTCCCAACTCAATACAGCTCGGTTGCTTGGAAATGATGCTTATTAATAAGTGAGGAAGGCACAGTTAGTTCACCAGGCTTCAGGTCACCCATTTAAGTAGTAATTTACTTCCCAAACACACTTTTGCTTTGGATTCTCTTAAGTTGCCGAGCACAAGATATTTGAAATTAGGCAATTGCTGTCAAAGATCCTTGAATGCAATAGATGATCCGAGAAGCTGGGACAATTTCCAAAACCTTTCCAAATTCTAACATATGAAATTTCTTAGCAGTTGGCTCACCCATTCAAAACGGTGGGTACAGGCATTTTCAGGATTATTAAATGTCCACATGAGATCATATTTATGATCACTCCTTCCCCCCCCCCCCAGAAAATAAAACCAACAAGAAATGGAAAAACTTATACATTAAAACAGGCAGAGGAGGAAAGTGATTGTAGTTTGTGAAATATGGGATTAAGTAGGGAGCCTTTGTCTGGTCTTCACTGTGAGCCTTGGTATCTAATCCTGGGAATAAAACACTGAGCCTCTTGGAATGACGAGGACAATATAATAGCAGAGAAAACCCTGCATTCAGGCTGAAAGGTAGGGAAGGACTTCCTACATATAGACTTTGAGGAATTTCTGATCACGTATGACATGAGAGTAGATGGATATGTCTGGCAAAGATGGCAGTGTGCAGGATCCTTTGCTTGCCTTCCTGAAATAAACTGAAAATAGGAAGAAAAACGAGAGCAGCTAACTCCATCTTCAACCAAGCTGGCAGCACAGACTTGGGACTATCATGCAGGGCATCTAGGGCCTGCAAAAAACAGATCTATCCAAAGGAAACCAAGAATAGATTCATCCCTTATAGAACTTAAGCCCTGTGAAAAATTTCCCAAGGAAAGTCAGATATGCTAAGAAGCCAAATTATATGGCCCTTAGCTCAGAATGTGTAAGCTTCTCTGACAACCCAGTCTGACACTACGCATGGAGAGACACTTACTGCAAAATTAGATGGGCCATGTCTGCAGAAAGCAGGCTCTGGGCATATGGTAATGGCCCTGAAAAGATGTCCATATCCTATTCTCTGGAACCTGCAGGTGTGTTAGGCTATATAGTCAAAGGGAAGAAGGTTGCAGATGGAATTAAGGTTACTAGTAAGCAGATCCTGAGATGCAAAGATTATCCTGGATTATGCAGCTAAACCCAATGCAACCAGAAGACCCTTAAATGGGTAAGAGAGAGACAAGGGAGGCTGAACTTGGGAGAAGGCTTTGACAAGGAGATTCACCTGGCCACTGTGGCTACAGATAGAAGGGGCCACGGTCGAGGAATGCTGGTGGCTTGTGAAAACTGGAAGGCAAGGAGTAAATTCTCCTCTAGATTCCAGACAGGAATGCAGCCTGGACTTTGACACAAGCCCAGCCAGCACCACCATGGACTTCTGACATGTAGAGCTGTAAGATAATAAATGTATGTCATCTTACATCACCACGTTTGTGGAAATTTGGTACATTAACAACACATGGTTTGGCAAGGTAACGGAGGAACGGTGGGTAGCCAGTAGTCTTGCATTTGATGAGTTTAGTCTGCTAATGAGATGCAGTGTTAAACTACTAAATCTTTGTACCGCTGTGGAATGGGGTGTTGCCCTGTTGGTAATAGTCACTAGTAAATGCCATACAGCAACTCTGTACCAGTGATTTTTGTGACTTATCTCCTTTAATCTTCAGTAGAAAAAATGAAGTGGGTGTCATTGTTCTACAGATTTGAAGAGTACAGAGCACGAGCCTTGCAGAGTTGATATAATCTGCCAGCTCCTTCAGAGCTGACAGGAGCTGGCACAAAAGTGCAGATCTGTGCACTCTGATTTTGAATCCAGAGCATCCTGCCACCCCAGAGAGATGACACCATTTACAAAGTGCAGTATTGGCACAATGGACTGGATGGTATGTCCCACCAAAGTCCACATGTTGAAATCCTAACTCACAGTGTGGTAGGAGGTGAGGCCTTACAAAGACAATTCAGCCATGAAGTGCCAGTCTCCTGAATGGGATTAGTGTCCTTCACAAAGGAATCCCACAGAGCTCTCCTACCATTTTCCTGCCCGGTGATAATGCAACAAGAAGTGAACAGTTTACAACCAGAAGAGGGTCTCACCAGAACCAGCCCTGCTGGCCCTATCTCAGACCTCCACCCCAGAAATGTGAGAAATAAACAGTATTCTTTTATAAGCCACCCAAGTCTATGGTCATGTGTTATAGGAGAACTAAGAATTGGCAAGGAAGACTTTGCAGACTGACATCAAAGCTCTCTGTTAATCCCACTCCGTTCTCTTCTCCTCTATTACACACTGCATTGACAAATAGCTGACCATATGATTAAATAGCCCCCATTCAAAATAATTTAAAAATAAACACAGTTCCTGCTTGACACTGTAAGAAAAAAAGAAAGACAAATGAAAATGAAACTAAGACGCATAATACAGAGTGTGCATGATGAAGCACATAGCAGTTATGAATCCACATGACCCTAGAAAATCAAGGAAAACCAAGAGAAAATGATATCTTAACATCAAAAGAGCACAGAGTTAAAGAGATATACAAAACTTTGAGATAGAAATAGTAAGACAACAGAATATCGTGGAAATGGAGCTGACAGAGTCCAGAACTCAAGTAGAAATAGAAAAATTTCACAAATGAACATCACATTAATAGCTGTCGACGGAACAACAAATCCTACTAAATTCATAATGGAGGACATAAAAACATAACAAAGGAAATGAGTCCAAGAGACGTAAAGGATCTTAAGTCACCTACATCTCTACCAGGTGCATCAGTTAGGTGTCATCTTAGGAAGATAACAGGACAAGGGAAACATCTAAAAACTCAAAGTTACAAAAGAAAAAGTTCATAAAGTAGACGAAGCACTGGATTTGCAGCCTGTCTCAGAACACACACTGATGAGCATCAGGATGGCGTAGGAAAGCCACCATACTTCCATGACAGAGAGCTACTTCCTCCAGCCCAAGCCACCTCCTAAAAGTCAGACTAGCGTCAGACTTAACCACTGCAAAACCCAGCACTAGAACTCTGTAGCTTCTAAACGAAAGAAAGGTCAACCAAGAAAGAACCACGACTCATTCCAATGAAGGCAAGAAGTAGACACCTTAAGCATG
>PVLC010007311.1:0-64041 GCA_004027655.1 Graphiurus murinus | reverse complement strand
AAAAAAAAAAATCCCATACAAAATAGGAAATACCAATGACTTAAAGTTGGGTAGCTATAGTCATATTACTAATTATGATACTAGCAGTGATATGTCATTTTATTTTAAATAAAATTTTGTCTAACAAAAATATTATCAATCAGAAATTAAACTGCTTCCTTGACATCTTCTTTTTTTTTTTTTTTTTTTTTTTTTTTTTGTGGTACTAGGGATTGAACTCAGGGGCATTCTACCTCTGAGCTACACCCCCAGCCCTATTTTTTATTCTTTATTTTGAAACTGAGTCTCACTAAGTTGCGGAGTGCCTCACTAGGTAGCTGAGGCTGGCCGCGAACCCGGATCCTCCGGTCTCAGCCTCCCGAATGCTGGGATTACAAGCGTGCGCCACCACGCCCGGCTCCTTGACATCTTCTTAAAAGCACAGGCACTATTAGTTCTAAAAAGCAGCCATAAGTCAAGCATGGTGGCACATGCGTGTAATCCCAGTACTTGGGAGGCTGAGAAAGGAGGATCACAGGTTCAAGACCAGCCTTAGCAACTTAGTGAGACCCTACACAACCAAAAAAACAGGAACTATAATTATGAATGTTTCTATTCTGCCCACAACTACCTAGAAATAACATTTATAAGATAGTATACACTTAGAGTAAGCATGATAAGGAAATCTTTTTTTTTTTAGAAAATCTATTTTTAGCCAGGCATGGTGGCACATGCTTGTAATCCTAGCATTTGGGAGGCTGAGACCAGAGAATCTGGGTTCGAGGCCAGCCTCAGCTACCTAGTGAGGCACTCCGCAAAATAGTGAGACCCGGTTTCAAAATAAAGAATAAAAATTAGGGCTGGGGGTATAGCTTGAAGGTAGAACACCCCTGAGTTCAATCCCCAGTACCGCAAAAAAAAAAAAAAAAAAAAAAAAAGAAAGAAAGAAAATCTATTTTTATTAGGTTGATGTCCTGAGACTCTTTTTCAGGATACCATAAATCCTGATTTTAAGGGTAACAGAGCATTTGTAAACAGAATACTTCCAGACGTTAAAGCCATAATTATGACTGTTAAGTCTGCTCATTAAACCCACGAGAAAGCTTCTTCCAATGTAGCTGCTCACATACAAACACATACACAGTTTCAGGCTAAGAAATTTGAGTATTTCTTCCTGGATTTAAGCTCATGGATTAGCAAAATGAAATATTTCCAGCCTTTTCATTCATCATTTACATTCATACTCTTTGTGTCCAGATATATAGATACCATTAAAGAAAAACACAAGTCAAGTCACTCAGGTTTAATGATTCCATGGTTATCATTAGAACATATCACTTCTGTTCCAATTATGTGCTCACTGTAGATCATCCAGGTCACCTGGCCTCCCATTCATAAAGTTGTTGTTGTTGTTTTGTTGTTGTTGTATGTGGTACTGGGGGATTGAACCTAGGGGCATTTTACCACCAAGCTGCACCCACCCCCACCCCCAGCCTTATTTTATTTTGAAACAGGGTCTCACTAGGTTGTTGAGGGACTCACTAAGTTTGAAGCTGGCCTCAAACCTGTGATCCTCCTGCCTCAACCTCCCAAGTACTGGGATTACAGGCGTGCGCCACAGTGCCCAGCATAATATTGTTAATCAAAGGCTTCTGCACCCCAAACCCTCACAAAACAGACCTCCATGACCAAAAACCAGAAAGATAAATCAGACCAGTTAGTGGCCAAGCATTGATCTTTCAGGTTCAAAGATCTGTATAACCAGTACAAGCAGATGGGGGAAGAGAAAGAATAGGGAAATTAATACTATTTAGACCCAGGTTTTCTGAGCCACTTTTCCACTGCCTGAGTAACAAGCCACCTTTCCTTAAAGAGCAGATTAATCTACTCATGCCAAGACTCAGGGCAGAAAGTACCCCAACACAGTTTCAGCTGAACTTCCATGACTTTCCTGAAAGGGTCATGGCAAATCTTCTGAGGCAAATCTCCTCCTCTTCCCTGTCCCTGCAAAAACAAAAACAGCTGGGAGCAACTTTCAGCGAGAATGCCTTATATCCAAACAGGTCAGAGCTTCTCTTAGAAGCTAGAATTTCATTTCTTAATGAAAGTACAACATTGAGGGGAAGATAGTGAAGTCGTTCACTCACAATCCTGGGCCAACTCTAAGCAGATAGGTTAAGGCAGGAACAAGCAAGAGAGGTTTATTTTAACCCTGTCCTGGCCAAAGGCAGGTCATTCAGGAAATCCCTGGTGCTCAGGGTCCTCCTTAGGATGGGCACAAGTGGTGCGTTATTTAGACTGCTTAGGTCGTCCCAGGCCTGCTAGACCAGGCTTCCCAGTTCCACAACAACTATTCCTTAGCCCTTTGGACTATTGCACAATGTTTCACTATTTCAAACTTACTGGTCCCTTTCCAGTGGGTTTAATGTCCCCAGAGAATCGGGGCAACAGTGGACCAGACTCAGACTGAGATAAGATGGAGTAAGTAGATGATTATTGTGCATGTTCAGAAGTTAACTGAACTCCCTTTGGAGCTACATTTACTCCTAGCCCTGGGCTAGGAGCATAATATTAAAACAAATTGTATTTTAAAAGATTCTCACCACTTTCTCAACCTTTGTAGTTCTGTCCTACCCCACACACTTCCCCTCACATACACACCACTAGAAGATGCTGTCCCAACACTTTCAGTATCTCTAGGGCCCAAGGATAAAGCAGCATTAATGGCATTTGGCAGAAAATCCCATCTCACGTTGAAGACTCCCCCAAGTTCAACACAGTGACGAAATAAATGATAACGTAAAAGAAGAGGCAATAGAAATCAGAGCCTGCCCCTTCCCACAGAAAAGAGGCACAGAGATTTCAGGCATTTGTGAAAATGGTATCATCTCTTGCCAGAAGGCCACCAGCTCCCACTGCTTGGGAGTCGCATTATCACTTGTTTCTCCTCTGGACTGAAATGCAAGATAGTCAGTATGGCTGTGAGTGTCTGCTGGCGGCCCAGGCTGTCGGGCAAGGTCAGGAAGCGGTAGATGATGTTTTTGAGGTACTCCAGGTTGGCTCCCTCCCTGCTCTGGTCCCTGATGTTCTTTTCGATGTGGCTCTGCAAGGCTCCAACCTCCTCTCGATGCCGCTCCCCCTCCTCCAGCAGCCGATCTTGCAGCTGGTGGGCCTCCACCTCCAGCCTGTGCTTCTGCTTCCTCAGGGAAGTGATCTCTACCTCCTTTCGGGCCAACTGCTCAGCATACAGGAAGAAAGTGGGCTCATTGGCCGCAGCAAACTGCAGGGCCTGGGTCAGGCTATCTGAGGAAGATGTGTCAGCCAGGTCCCCTGGACCACCACCACACACAGGGCTTCTGTGTCCTGGCAGGCCAGAGGACAAGGCCAAAGAACGCAGCTGCTCCAGCTCCAAGTCCTTCTCTGCCAGCACAGCCAGGGCCCGGTCCCGCTGCTTGTGCAGCTCCTCTTCCAGTTTCAGCGTGCGGTCCCTGAAGTCTAACTGGCTGCGCTCCAGCTGCTGCCGGTGGAGCTGCTGCAGCCGGGCCAGCTCCTGCTTCCAGTCCTCAGCCTCCTGCTGGTGCTGGCGCTCCAGCTCCTCACACGACAGCCGCAGGGAGATATACTTCTCCTTCAGCTCTGCAAGCTGTTCCTGAGCTGCCTCCAGCTCCTTCGCCATGCTCCCATCTTTGGTATTCTTGCTCTTCAGCACAACCTGGGCCCTCATCTTGTAGCGCTCAAACTCTTCCTTCAGCTGTTTCAGCTCCTGTTGGTAGTAGAGTGCGGTGGCCTTCTCTCCATCTGCAGCCTCCGAGCTGGGCATTATCTCCAGGTCACAGAGCTTCTCCACATCCAAGGTCACCTGGCTTTTCCTGGCTGCAACCTGCAGCAGCCTCTTCAGCTTCTCCATCTTATCTTTCAGGACATTGACATCCAGACTGGACTCATCTCCATGGCTGTCTGGAGGGGACCGGCTAGAGGCTGCGAGAGCCAGCGTCTTGTTCTCCAGGTCCAGCTGCAGAATGCGCTCCTTCAGCTTCTGGATAGTCAGCTGGTCCTTCTGCTTGGCTTTCTCGTAGGTGCCCAGCAGTTCAGATACCTCAGATATTTGATTCTCTAGGTCTGCTACCCTCTGCTCTTCCACCTGAGATTGCTGGCGGAGTTGATCCTCTACAAGGGCTGTCTGGAAAACAAGGGGACAGACAAAAATGCATCCAGAAAAGCAAACTTTGGGAGAAAAAACAAAAAACAAAAGGGGGAGCCAGAGGGTCACAAAATAGGGATGGCTTGCAAGAATGGAAACTGGGGGTTTTCAACAGTAACCACATTTGTACCACTGCAAGCGTTCTGCTTTAGTTTTCCAATTTCCACCAAACTCACATATAAAGTGTGTTCCGGTTGTCTATCATGTGCTTGCCCAAAATCCTATTAAGAAACCATTCAAGAGGAAAAGAATCGATCGTTCTTCTCCTCTTTCAATATTCCTAGAAGTTCAAAACTGAATTGGATTTCTCTCTACATTGAAAGGAGGCACTGAAAACAGCACTTTTCCAAAACAGGCAAATTGTGACTGAAAAAAATTATAAGCAGTTACTTCTTCTGTGAAAAGTCCCCTTTTCCCCCTTCAGTCACTCTACCTACAGACACACATCACTAGATATACACGATACCTTTCACTGGATAGCTGCCACTATTGCTTCACAGAGCACAACTGGTAAGATGCCAATGCCCAGAGGCTCAGAGCTGTCTGGCTCAGACCCAGCCACACTCAGAAACTCCACATCCTGCTGGAAGGACACTCTCTGGATACTATCAACACCACATAGAACAGGATTCCCCCAGGACTCACTAGTAAAACTTTTCGGGTAGCATCAAAGATAAGAGTGTAGCCATTTCATTCTAACTACCAAAGGAGGAAACAAACCCCAATATTAACCACTCTGCGAAGATGAGGATAATTACCTTCCTTATTTCCTGCTGTAACTGAGCCTGGAAATGGCTCTTAAGGCGGACGGCCTCTTCCTGCAGCTCTTGCAGCCGAGGGTCTGGCTGATTCTTCTCCTCTCGAATGGCCTGCAGCTCACCTTTCAGCTCTTCCACCTCCCGGGTCAGCTGCTTGGTCTGTAGTTCAAACCCTTCCATCTGATCAGCTGCATATGCCCGCCCTGCCAGGGCTTCTCGGGTCTCCTCTAACCGAAGCTCCAAATCCTGGCGCTGGGTCCTCTCCTCCTGCAGCAGTTTCTGGAGCTCACGGAGCATCAAGGCATGGTCACTCTGCTCTTGGGCCCGATCGTGCTGTTGGGTGATAAGTCGGGCTTTGGTTTCTGCTATCTGCTCCTGCAGCCCCTTCAGTTCTCCCTCCAGTCGGCCTCTCTCTTCCTCTGCCTTTTTATTGGCATCCTCTAAGTCCTGTTTCATCTTCTTTTTGTCAGCCAAGTAAGAAGCCTCCATGCGGGACTTCTCCTGGGTGACTGTCGCCAAAGAGCTGGTCAAAGTGGCGAGCTGAGTCTTCAGCTGGTGCAGTCTTTTGTCCACCTCACCACCTGCAAATGGCCCATCCCCACTGCTACTGCTGACGCCGCTTTCTGACCCACTGGCCTCTTCAGACTTCGGAGGTGGTGGTCCACGGGCCGGTCTGTCATCCTCTACCCCAAACTCACCCTTGGTGCTGGTGAAACTGGCTGCAGTATCCAAGCTGGCGGCGGTCCCCGTGCTATCCTCGCTGTGAGTGGAGCACCGGTCATCCACGGAGTCAGGAAAGGTGAGACATGGTGGCTGGGCACCTACGAGGCTCGCATCCGCCTCGTGGGACACCGACAGCACCTTGATGCTGGCCTCTAGCGCCTCTTTTTCCTTTAGCAGGCTTTTATATGCACGGACCACATCCTTGAGTCGTGCCTGGTACTGGAAAAGCTGCTTCTTCTGCGTCTCTATGGTCTCCAGTAAATCCTTCTTGCTCGGACCGCCCCCGAAATTCATCCCAAATTTCTCCATGAGGGTTCCGAGCGGGCTGCTCCACGTTAACGACCGGGTAGCCTGGGAGAGAGCCGCGAAGACTACAGCCGGGGCTAGAAATGATGCGGGGGCGGTGGCCTGGCCCCGGTCCGCACGTCGGCTTCACCCGGCTTTCTGGGACCGAATGTGGGGCTGGAGCAGCCTGGCAAAAGCGCCCGCCCGGTCCCAGGCCCGAAGGCCCGAGTGGGTCCCACGCTGGAGGTGGGGCGACAGTGGCACTACGGCCACGCACTGCCAGGCCTCGCCCGCGCTGTCCCAGAAGCTGCTCCGCCCTCTCCGCTCTTCCGGGCCACAGCAGCCCGGGCCGGCCTCCTCGGCCCAGGGTTTACCTTGAGATCAGTTCCATCACTTCCTAACTACCCTAACTACCACGGCCGGCCGACGGAGGCACTTCCGGGTCCCCTGGAAGTGACGACAGCGCGACAGCGCGAGCTGCAGGCTCCGCCCCACTGTGGGCGCGAGGTGGGCGGAGGCCAATAGAGAACCCGGAAGGGCTGCAAATCGCCCCGGGGAGAGCCGAGCAAACAAAGTCCAGGACCTGAGAGGGTTTGGTAGCCCTTGGGCTACGGTCAGTGAGCGACAGGGGGCGACGTCGCACTGTGTTTTCCCCAAACGCCCAGTGAACGACGCCTCCAACTATTTGGGTCTCAAGGGCCTAAGTCCCTAAAGGGGAACAATTAAGACTCCCATTTAGACTGCGAAAACTGCAGCTCTTTCTAGTACAGCAATGGGCATCTAGGTGGCATACAATAGTACCCTTCCTTAGTTCAGCTGAGTTAATTCAACAAATACAGAGGACACTAGAGCCACGAGGATCCATCCTGAAAGCCAGCCATATGCCAGGAGCTTCACAAGAGTTTTGCTACTTTGCCTTTATGAAATCTGCCCAGAGGTTATCATAAGCACTATTCTACAGACATGGGAACATAAGGCACAGAGAAGTAGCTTGCCCAAGGTCACACAACTAGTAAATTTTGGAATCCTATATCAATCAGTCTGACTCTAAACATAGTGCTATGTCAAGTGATAACACCATGAAGAGACCTGGCCTTGTCTTCAAGGGGGTCACAATCTAGTGAGGAGCCAGACATGCAAACAAGTAGATCCTGCTGTCATACCAGTATATATGGGTATATTCAAAGGGGTATGGAAGATAAAAGGAAGGAGGCCTGTCCAGGGGAGGCACAGAGGTTCTGAGGGAAAATACTTAGGGATTTGAAGGATGAGTAAACAATGCCCCCCTAACTAGAAATGAGGAGAAACAACATGCCAGGCAGGTGGAAAAGACTGCAAGGACTTCTGAGGTATGGGAGAGCCTGACTCACCCAGGAAGTGTGAGGAATCATCTCAAGGGAATAGCTTAGGGTATGGGAAGGAAGCGGCAACAGATGCAGCTGGCACAGTAGGTACCAAGGCATTTAGATTTTATCTTGGGTAACAGGCTCTAAAGGACTTTAAACCTCAAGAGGGGGGTCATCATCAATTTGTCTGACATTGTGGAGATAACAAGGGGCGGGAGACCTGTGGGGAGGCTCTTTCAGTCAAGGGAAGAGATGGTAGTGAAATAGGGTAGTGACAACAGGGGTGGAAAAAGAGGCTGATAAGAGTGTAAGATGTGGAACCAACCTGACTTGGTGACTGCCAGCTCTGTTAGGTTGGGAATCTTTTAAATATACACTTTAGCCTTGTAAAAGCCATCTTAGGAATGCAAGTCTATGGACTGAAGAGTAAAGGAAAGCAATGCACTCACTCATAGCCAGTTCCCAAAGCCTGTTAATGTCACAGACTTTGCCAGTCAGGATGGGCAGGCCATGGAGAAGAGCTTTTAGACCCAGTTTCTTAGCCCACATCCAGCTGTGTTATACAAAACATTCAGTGACATTATCTCATCATTGTATGTGTGTGTGTGTGTACTAGGGATTGAACCCAGGAGCATTCTACCTCTGAGTTATATCCACAGACCCTCTTTTTATTTATTATTTTTATTTTGAAACAGGGTCTCTCTAAATTGCTGAGGCTGGCCTCCAACCTGTGATCTTCCCATCTTGCTCTCCCAAGCATTGGGACTACAGGTGTGTGGCACTGTGCCCAGCTAGTTCATAATTTTAATCTTTACCACAGCCCCTTAATCAGGACAAATATAAGTCTGTTTATAAATGAGAAAATGACAGCGGGTTGTAGGGACTGTTGACGCCAAATCCTCAAAAAATGGCAGAATTGAGATTTGACCTAAAGCCTGAACTAGTGTTGGCACATGGCAGGCATTGGTTGAATGAAGAATTTTCAGATTCCTGGCACAACTCATCTCGATCCATAGCAATTGATCCTAAAAGTCCACTGGGAATCCAGAATAGGTATAACACCTGCCCTATCAGTAGAGTTCAACCCAACGAGAATTGGTTAAACATATTAGATGCCTGGCATTGGCTCAGTCTCTACCATGGAAGAAATTTATGACTTTCCACCCAACGATTCTCCTCGGATGCTAAAATGACAGGGGAAATTACATGTGAAGCTCTTTAGGTGCACATTAATAATCCAGGCCCCCAAGACTGGCAAAATGAGGAGAAATTTCCAAAAGGCCGCCCGGCCCCAGACCGAAAAAGCAGTGTTCGGGGAGAGATGCAGACAATGGTGGAGTTGCCCAGTGGTTCCGGGAGCGGGTCTGCCACCACTGTGACCAAAGCTAGGAGTCTTCCGCTGGTTCTGCTGCCCGGGGACCTATGAAGCAGGCCTTTCAAGGAAACCACACTCGGTATCTTCTTCCCCCACCTGTGGCTCATTCTTCGGGCGATTTCTATAGTCACTGAAGCACCTATCGAGGGTACGCCTTCGGCGGGAGCCGAAAGTACAAAAGAGAGTACTTAGAACCCTGCACGCAACTTCTGCTCCTTTAAAAAGGGCTTGCACACAATGCTGCTAGTTCCCCAGACCAAACCAGAGCCCAGAGGGGGCTGGACGCAACAATCCCAAGCCCGGCAGCCTGCCACCAAGAAGGGGAGCATGGGGGGCGCCGTGGAACGATGGAGCCTTTCCTCAGCCCCCTTCGAGCTGCCAGTCCAGCGACCAGAGACCCGACAGGCGCGCTAGAAACTCGGCGACCCAGCCTGGTTGCACAGCCCAGTTCAGCTTCGGCGCCGCCCCGGGTCCCGGACCTGGGGGCGGGGCCGGGGCGGGGATGAGGGGGCGGGGCCGGGTGACGTCGGTCGGGCCCGGACGCGCGGGGGCGGAGCCTCCTCCTTCTGCTGCTGCGCCCATCCCCCCGCGGCCGGCCGGATCCAGCCCGTACCCCGCGTCCGCGCCCGCGCCCGCGCCCCCGCCCCCGGGCCCCGCCATGGGCCTCACAGTGTCCGCGCTCTTTTCGCGGATCTTCGGGAAGAAGCAGATGCGGATCCTCATGGGTGAGGCAGATCGAGCGCGCGGCCCGGACCCGGGCGCCGGCCTCGGCGCAGCCCTTCCGCCCCCGCGTCCCTCCAGCCCCGCTCACCTGGCTCTCTGACCCCGAGTCACCCACCCCTAAACCCTCCCGGGGGCTCTGCTTTCAACGGGGTCCGAGTCTGCAGCGCCGCGCCCCGGGGCCTGAATCCCGGAGCTGCGGGCCTGGGTGGGGTGAAGCTCCCTCCGCCCCAGCCCGGCTGCTAAGAAGGGAGGATTCCGCCCTTGGAGACGACTTTTAAAAGGAGCGCGGCCTTCCTCCCGTGCCCCTCACCTCCCAGGCCTTTCGCGCCCCTCGCCCAATTTGGGGGCAGGAGTTGGCGCACACCACCCTGCCCGCCCCCAAGGCCCGGAAGGTAGAGAACAACGCGCACCTGGAGGCGCTCCCGCTCTCCGCCCCCATCCCAGTCAGCTGTCCTGGCCTCTCCCTTTCCCTGGTCTCTAGGGGGCTCCCTCGCTCCCATCTCCATCTCTGTGCCCCTCGTCGTTGCAGTTGGCTTGGATGCGGCTGGCAAGACTACAATCCTGTACAAACTGAAGTTGGGGGAGATTGTCACCACCATCCCCACCATAGGTGAGCCCTGGGGCGACGCAGGGAGGAGCTGGAGCGCCACAGCGGGCCTTCTTGGGGTCTGCGCCTAGTTCTGCCCAGGCCCTTATCTGGAACTGACCCTGACACCAGATACCTCTGCTTGAGAAGTGGGTCACAGTATCTCTGCGTGCCGTGCCGGGTGGTGCTGGAGGCGGGGTGGATGTGGCCGAGCCCCGCCCGGTCTGTTGATCACCAGTCCCCTTGGGCTCTAGTCCCCTGGGCCTAGATCTGTGCTTTCTGCTTTGGTGTCCCTGCTGAGATCCAAGACGTTTTAGTGAGTTCCTTCCTTTCAGGACTGTTTCTCTCCCCTCCCCTCCCCAAATTGTCTGCAGGCTTCAATGTGGAAACAGTGGAATATAAGAACATCTGTTTCACAGTCTGGGATGTAGGAGGCCAGGACAAGATTCGGCCTCTGTGGCGGCACTACTTCCAGAACACTCAGGTGGAGTGTGGGGCTTCCCTACCCTATGAAGAGGTGGAAGGGCCAGGAGGACCAAACTGTTGGCCAGAGACAGAGCCTCCCAGACCAGGAAAAAACCCATCCTCTTCCTTCGTTTGGCTAGCTTCTGCTCATTCCTCAGAACTCACCTTAAGTCTTGTTTTGAGAGTGAGCCACGTCACACTTCTAGGGAGCAGTGTTCTGTGGCGGCGCTGTGGATTTAGCTCTCATCAAGTATCTGTCCCTCGTCCCTTGTACATCTTTTGGATAGACAGCTTCTCTTTAAGAGCAGAAGCTGTATCCTTTTGCACTGGTATCCTGGCTTCTGCCAAGACTTGTGTAGAGCTTTAGTGGAGGTTTACTGGATGAGAAGGGCGGACTCGACTAAAGGTGGGAGAAGAGAGCAAGGGCCAGATTAGGGTACGACCCAGGTGGGAGTGAGTGCTTCTCCTTCCTTCCTTCTTTCCTTCCCACCCAGGGACTCATCTTCGTGGTGGACAGTAACGACCGAGAGCGGGTCCAGGAGTCTGCTGATGAACTCCAGAAGATGGTGAGTAACCCAGAGTTCTAGGAACTGAGCCTTCAGTTCCTTGGGGACAGAAACATCTCTGTGGTGCTATGATGTGGCTCTGGATACTGAGTAATAAAGAGGAACATCTCTTTGGGAAGGCTGGAAATTCCCCACAGGCATCGAAGGCCAGGAGTGTGAATTTCTCTTTGTGGATATGAGACACATGTTGTGTATCTTACTATTTGCGAGAGGACTGAATTTTTCCCCATGAATTCTCATGCCCTTACATCTGAGTCTGAGAAACTGGGGGAGAAGGAAGCTGTACGTGGTGGAGAGAAATGGCACCTCGAATTCTCACTTTTTCAACTTGGAAATTTCGTCATTTTGCCTAGGGCAAGTTCTCAAATAGAAGACCTTTTCTGGGCTTAAGGCTGAGGTGGCCTCAAGCTCATTTCTAGCTCTGTGTCTTGTGTTCAGCAATAGACTACTGATACTGTATTTTTCTGCCAAGAAGGTAGAAAGGGGGGCTCCCCAACACAAAGTCAGAAGGGATCCTGGGGACCAATGGGGCCATAGGTTCCACCCTCTCTCCTCCCCTCTCAGCTGCAGGAGGACGAGCTGCGGGATGCAGTGCTGCTGGTGTTTGCCAACAAGCAGGACATGCCCAATGCCATGCCCGTGAGCGAGCTGACCGACAAGCTGGGGCTACAGCACTTGCGCAGCCGCACGGTGAGGGTCCCGCCCCCCTTGCACCCCTCCCTGCTTCTCCCAGGGACCCCACACACTGGAAAAGGGATATAGAGGCACCCCCTTTCTTCACTGCTGCTGACTTCTGTCCTTCTTCCCACAGTGGTACGTCCAGGCCACCTGTGCCACCCAGGGCACAGGCCTGTACGATGGGCTGGACTGGCTGTCCCACGAGCTGTCGAAGCGCTAACCAGCCAGGGCAGGCCCCTGCTGCCCGGAAGCTCCCACGTGCATCCCCGGGATGACCAGACTCCCGGACTCCTCAGGCAGCGCCCCTCCCTCCCACTCTTCCTCCCCACAGACAGGCCTCTGCTCCTGCTCCTGCCTGCATGTTCTTTCTGTTGTTGGAGCCTGGAGCCTGACTCTCTGGGCACAGAGGGGTCCACTCTCCTGCCTGCTGGGACCTGTGGAAGGGCTTCCTGGCCAGGGCCCCCTCTTCCAGAGGAGGAGCAGGGATCTGGATTTACTTTCATCTTTTCTGTTTGGGGTGTACCCTTGGGGCCAGGTTGGGGAGGGGGGAGTGCGGGCTCCGGGTGGTGCTATGATGTGGCTCTGGATACTGAGTAATAAATTTGCTGTGGTTTGTACTCAGTGTCGTCTGCAACCTAGAAGCGCGGGACTGGGTTATTGAGTGCAAAGAGAAAACATGGGAGGCTAAAAGAAGCTCAGGCTGCAGGACCAACATACATGTACACACACACTGTCATCTAGCTCAGCTTTTCTCGCTTTATTCTTAGGTTGAAAATGCTGTAGGATTTCCAGTAAAGGAAATCTCATACCTTCCCCAATTCCAAGGAACAGCTAAGAGTAACGGAATCTACCATCCCAGTTCCATGAACATGTAACTCTACTTCCCATTCTCTTAGCTACATGGAGCAGTAGTTCTTCATAATTGCTTTGCACACATTGCACTGAAAATATGGGTCCCAAGGCACGCTTCAGAAAATGATTCATCAGGACTGGTCTGAGGCCCAGTGATATCCATCTTTAAAATTGCCTAGATGATTCTTGGACTAATCGGAATCTATTAGCCTTATTTTTAAAAACTGGCAGAGCCTAGGGGTTTCAATTCTTGCTGGGCACCACTGTGACTCTTTTCTTTGTACCTGGAAGGCCCCTAACTATGGGGAATCAGAGAACACATAAGGAACTAGAGCTGTGGGCTATTCTCAAAGTGGGGCTAATTCCACCCATTTCCCTTTGAATCCCTACAGAGCATAAACAGATCCCATCATCACCGTTTTAGTCTTTCAAGTTGTCTGTTTTACCAGGTTGCCTAGGTTTTCTCCTTGAGTTTTGCAGGAAGTGTCCAAAGACCATTGGCTAACAGTCTCTTTGGAAGGTAAAGGCTGGTGTGGATACAGCCAGCCAGCTAACCTGCCCACAAGCGGTGCAGCTGGGAGTTGGGGGAGAATGGTGGAGGCTCCTCCACCTAGACCATTCTGCTTATCCCCCGTCCTGACCCAGCCCTTTGGGATTAATATAATTTCGTTCTCACTGGTTGCCTCTAGAGTTACCTCACACTCCCTCAAAGTAACTTATGAAACATTTTGGCCTCGTCTTCCCAAGGTCTCTAAAAGCGGGTAACTATTTCTTGGATATCTTGAACTTAAAAAAGAAAAAAAAAAAAAAAGCTGGCCTGGTGACACATGCCTGTAATCCCAGTACTTGGGAGGCTGAGACAGGAGGATTGCAGGTTTGCGTCCAGCCTCCACAACTTAGCAAGACCCTGTATCAAAATTTTTAAAAAAACTTAAAAAAGGGCAGGGTTGTAGCTCAGAGGTAGAATGCCCCTGAGTTCAATCCCAGTGCCACAAAAAGAAAAGGAAAAAAATAGAAATGAACCAAGCAGAACCTCTTCCTGGGAGAAAAGAGGTTGGTTTCTATCCCGTTAATGAGAAACAGGTAAAGAAAGAGAAGGACATGTAAAGTCACAGGCTGTGGTTCTGGTCCCCAGTCTTAGCTTAGCCTGCCTCATTTCCCGGAGTGACATGGCTAGGGGAGTGCCAGAGGCTCTGGACCCTTTCTTCTGGGCCATGGATTGATGGTGCTGGCCAGTGCCCTCTCCCCAATGTGGTGGGATAAGAGGTAGCCCTCACAGTCACAATGCTCCCGGGTCACAGAGGCTCCGGGCCTTAGACCAGCCTCTGCCTGGCAGGTTCCCTCTAGGGACATCTGGTGGGTACTACGGGCCTTCTTCCGGGCCCTATGGCCTGTGGAACCTCACTGCTGGGGGGAAGGCTGGGCCGGACAGAGTCATCACCTGTGGCACCGGCCCTATGGAAGAAGTGGAGTGGATGCAAAGACACCCCAAGGCAGAGGACCTAAGGGTTGGGCTCATCAACTGGGCAGGAACCTACCTCACCTTTGAAACCTGTAAGAATGTGGTCACAACTACTGCAAAAAGTTTGGGCAGGAAACAGGTAACAAGGCAAACCTGTACTGGAACCAGTTTTCCAAACTGAGCTCTGTGTGTGTGTGTGTGTGTGTGTGTGTGTGTGTGTGTGTGTACACGTGCATGTGGGGCAGCAGGGGTGCACTCTCAATTCATCATTTCCCTAGCCCTGCAATTGCCTGGCCAGGACCCTTCTACTGTAGCTTTTGCCTTGGTCTGCATTGGTCGTCTCCCTTCTCTCAACCTGTTCCCCAAGGTGAAGCCTCATCCATGGCCTGGCTGCCTCACCCTGTTCCAACCGCTCCCCACCCTCCATCCCAGCACAGGGTGGTTATGTCATCACAAAGGGAAGTGGAGAGCCCGGGCCGGAAGGCAGAACTGCGGGCACCTAGGGGAACTGGACAAGTTGGACTATAGTGCAAGGCCTGTGTTTCTGTTCTGGTTCTAGTTTGACAATGGAATACTCTAGAAGCCCTTACAGACCTAGTTTCCATTTTAGGGAGACTATAGGCATCTCTGGGACCAAAACCAGAGTGAGGCAGGAGCAAAGTTCTCTTCCTTATAACAGAGTCGACCACAGTAAATGAGGCGATCACATCTCAACAGTCGGCTCCCATTTTCATCCCTGGAGCTGGACCTGCTTATGAAAGCTCTTGCTTTTCTCCTGCCCTTTTGGGGAGGTCACCTCTAGGGATGGAGGTATTAGCTGAATGTGCTATCAAGGTAAGGAGAGAAGTAAAAAAATTACCGGGCATGGTAGCACATGCCTATAAGCGTAGTACTTAGGAAGCTGAGACAGGAGGATCACAGGTTCGAGGCCAGCTTCAGCAACTTAGTGAGACCTTGTTTCAAAACAAAAAATAAAATAGGGCTGGAGGTATAGCTCAGAGGTAGTATGGCCCTGGGTTCAATCCCCAGTACCAAAAAAGAAAGAAAGAAGGGAAAAGGAGGAAGGAAGGGAGGGAGGGAGGGAAAGAAAAGGAGAACTAAGCTTTTCTTGGAAAATTAGATGTTGAAGAATAGGATCAAGAAGGGAGCAAGAGAGGTTTGCCTTCTGTTAGTTGGGGGAGATGGGCATCTAGAACTTCTCGTTGCACCTCGAGGAGCCCATGGCTCCAATGGTGGAATGGCCCAGAGATCTTTTCTTTGCTGTTAGTTGGAAGTGTGGAAGAGCTGGCAGCAAGGAGACCAGGCAGACATGAAGGGAAGGTGGTTGGTCTTGCTAAAGGTGCTAGGATGTCAAGGGTGGCTGTTGCAGGGATCCTGGGACTAGCCACGCGGCAGCACTGATTTCCCTCTCCCCGCCCCCACCCCGTGTCCAGACCTGGGAGCTCCTGGTGAGCAACGAGCACGATACACAGGCCGTGGTGCGCCTCAAGAGCTTGCAGGGCTTCTACCTTCTGTGTGAGGTGGACGGGACTGTGTGCTACGGCCGGCCAAAGTCCAGCCACCACGGATGCTTCCTACTCCGCTTCCACCGGAACGGCAAGTGGACCCTCCAGTGCATAATCTCTGGCCGCTACCTGGAGTCCGATGGTGAGGATGTGTTCTGCAACTCCCGGGTCCTCTCTGCTTACCACATGTGGACCCCTCGGCCAGCCCTACATGTCCACGTGACCCTCTACAGCCCTATCCACCGAAGCTACGCCCGGGCTGACCACACCATGGGCCGCATCTGGGTAGACGCAGCAGTCCCCTGCCTGGAAGAATGTGGCTTCCTGTTGCATTTCCAAGATGGATGCTACCACCTGGAGACCTCTACACACCACTTCCTGTCCCATGTAGACCGGCTGGTCCCCAAACCATCACCACAGACAGCTTTCCACATGCAAGTGCGGCCTGGAGGGCTCGTGGCACTCTGCGACGAAGAGGGAGGCACGCTATATCCGCAAGGCGCGCATCTGCTCCTGGGCCTGGGCTCCAGCCCCAGGAGGGGTCAGGAGTGGTTCATCCTGCAGCACTTCCCAACCTGGGTCAGCCTCAGGTCAAAGACTCGGAGGTTCATCTCGGTCATCTACGGCAAGTCTGGCCCCTGCATAGACACGGAGGGAGGAGTGGCCGGGCCCCCACAGAGGAAATGTGTCTAGGATCAGCAAGGGTTTTTTTTTTTTTTTTTTTTTTTTGTGGTACTGGGGATTGAACTCAGGGGCATTCTACCTCTGAGCTACACCCCCAGCCCTATTTTTTATTCTTTATTTTGAAACCGAGTCTCACTAAGTTTCGGAGTGCCTCACTAGGTAGCTGAGGCTGGCCGCGAACCCGGATCCTCCGGTCTCAGCCTCCCGAATGCTGGGATTACAAGCGTGCGCCACCACGCCCGGCTAGCAAGGGTTTTATTTATTTATTTTATTCCTTCCAGTACTGGGATCAAACCCAGGACCTTGGGTATGCTGGATGTTCTCTAGCCACTGAGCTGCATCCCCAGCCCCCTATTAAAATATTTATTTATTTATTCATTCATTTATTCATTTATACTGGGGATTGGACCCAGGGGCATTCTACCTCCAAGCTACACCATCAGCCCTTCTTAATTTTTTTTTTTGAAACAGGGTCTCACTAGGTTTCTGATAGTCTTGCTATGTTGCTGAGGCTGTCCTTGAAGCTGCAATCCTACTGTCTCAGCCTCCCAAGTACTGGGATTACAGGTGTGCACCACCATACCCAGCTCTCTTTTCAAATTTTTATTTTTGAGACAAAGTCTTGCTAAATTGCCCAGGCTGGCCTAGAACTTGTGATCCTTATGCCTCAGCTTCCAGAGAAATGAGGATTACAGGTATGTGCCACCATGCCCCCATGCCCTACAGCAAGGGTGTTTTTTTGTTTTGTTCTGTTTTTTGTTTTTTGTTTTTTTGTTTGTTTGTTTGTTTGTTTGTTGTTTTTTTTGCGGTATTGGGAATGGAACCTGGGGCATTCTACCTCCAAGCTACAGCCCCAGCCCTATTTTTTATTCTTTTTTTTTTTTTTTTTTTGCAGTACTGGAGATTGAACTCAGGGGCAATCTACCCTTGAGCTATACCCCCAGCCCTATTTTTTATTCTTTATTTTGAAACCGAGTCTCACTAAGTTGCGGAGTGCCTCACTAGGTAGCTGAGGCTGGCCGCGAACCCGGATCCTCCGGTCTCGGCCTCCCGAATGCTGGGATTACAAGCCTATTTTTTATTCTTTATTTTGAAACAGGGTCTCACTAAGTTGCGGAGGGCCTCACTAAGCAGCTGAGGCTGTCCACAAACCCGGATCCTCCAGTCTCAGCCTCCCAAATGCTGGGATTATAAGCGTGCACCACCACGCCCGGCCAGCAAGGGTTTTTGAACCTGCTCATAAGGAAGATCCTGGGTCCCAAAGGGATATCTAGTAAGGAAGAGAAGGACATAGTAGTGAGGATATGTGCTGTTGGGAAAAGTCACTTGGATCATCTTTAGGTTGCTATGGTCCAACTTAAGGTGATGAAGGTTGAGAGAAAGTGGAGGAAAGTCCAGCAATAAGCCTGAGGAAGGGCAGGGCGGAGCTCAAGGCCAGTCTTGTATTCCACTGACTCAGACTTCCTCTACAGACGCAGAGGTGTGTGCTGCTTCTGAGCGCTTGTCTCCGATGTCATTCTTCCAGTTTGAATGTGACAATGAGAACCCTATCTTGCAGCTTCGTTCAGCTAATGGCTTCTATTTAGCCCAGGTGAGAACTTAGCTTTCAGAGCAAGAAACATTAAGCTCTGCACTCTCCCTTTCTAACATACTTTCTCCTTCTCAAAGGCAGATGACAAGATGGTGGGGTGAGCTGTGGAGGCCCTGGTCAATAAACACGCATTTTTTACCCAATGGGGCCTCTTTAAAAAGCATCAACTTTAGCCAGGCATGGTGGCACACACCTATAATTCCAGTACCTGGGTGGCTGAGACAAGAGGATCACAGATTCAAGGACAGCCTCAGCAACTTAATAAGACCATGTTTCAAAACAAAAATTAAAAACAGCTAGGGGTGTAGCTTGGAGATAGAAGACCTCTGGGTTCAACCTCCAATACCAAAAAAAAAAAAAAAAAAAATCAACTTTATACTTTATTGAGGCATAATTTGAATATATATAAATTACATAATATACATCTATTATATATTGTACAGAGACATATTATATAGACTACATATGTTTATTATATGAATAAAATGTACCCATTAAGTGTAAAATTCAGTAGGTTTTAACAAATACATAAATCGAGTATGGTGGTGCACACTTGCAGTCCTAGTACTTGGGAGGCTGAGACAAGAGGATCACAGGTTTGAAGCCAGCCTCAGCAACTTAACAAGGCCCTCAGAAAATTAGTGAGACCTTGCTTCAAAATAAAAAATAAAATAAGGCTGGGGGTATAGCTCAGAGGTAGAACGTCCCCAGAACCAAACACACACACACACACACACACACACACACACACACACACACACACACACAAATATTTCTGCCACCATAAAAATTCCATCTGTCTCCTTCTAGTCAGTGACCCTCCCACACCACTGATCTGTATTCTGCCATTATGGATTAGATTTGCCTACTCTAGAATTTCATATACATGGACTTACATGGTATGTACAGTATATATACTTTTTGGTTCAGCACCATATTACAAGATACACCTGTGTTGTTGTATGTATCAGTAGTTCATTCCTTTTTATTTTAGTATTCTCTAATATTACTCATAAGAATAAACATAATTTGTTTATCCATTTACTCGTTGAACACATGGGTCATTTCCAGTTTGAGCCATGATGAATAAGTTCAACGAGCAACTGCGACAAGCATTTGGATGCAAGCCTTTTTGTGTGCCTATTATTTTCGTTTATCTTGGGTAAATGCCTAGAAGTAGAATTACTAAGTCACATGATGTGTGTTTAACTTTATAAGAAAATGTCAAACAGTTTTCTAAAGTGACTCTACCATTTTGCATTTGTATGGGTATGTGGTACTGGAGATTATACCTCAGGGCATTCTACATCTGAGCTACACCTACCCCAGCCCTATTTTATTTTATTTTGAAACAGGGTCCCACTAAGTTGTGGATGGACTCACTAAGTTGTGAATGACCTCACTAAGTTACTGAGGCTGTGATCCTCCTGTTTCAGCTTTCCAAGTACTGGGATTATGAGTGTGCACCATCATGCCTGGCCTACCATTTTGTATTTTTACTAGTAATTTATGAAGGTTCTAATTGTTCCATATTTTCAACAACACTAGTCTTTCTAGTGGGTAGGTCATGCAGCTTATTATGGCTTTAATTTATATTATAATCAGTCATGTATTTATTGGCCATTTCTAGATCTTTTTTTTTTTTTTTTGCGGTACTAGGGATTGAACTCAGGGGCGTTCTACCTCCGAGCTACACCCCCAGCCCTATTTTTTATTCTTTATTTTGAAACCGGGTCTCACTAAATTGTGGAGTGCCTCACTAAGTAGCTGAGGCTGGCCGCGAACCCGGATCCTCCGGTCTCAGCCTCCCGAATGCTGGGATTACAAGCGTGCGCCACCACACTTGGCTCATTTCTAGATCTTCTCTGTGAAGTGTCATTCACATCTTTTGCTTATTTGTTATTAGGTCATTTGTCTTATTAGTGAGTTGGAAGAGGTATGTGTGTGTGTGTGTGTGTGTGTGTGTGTGTGTGTGTGTGTAGTGCTGGGGATTGGACCCAGGGGCATTCTACCTCCAAGCTACACCCCCAGCCCTTTTTAATTTTTTATTTGGAAACGGCGTCTCACTAAGTTGCTGAGGATCTCACTAAATTGCTGAGGCTAGCTGCTAACCTGAAATCCTCCTGTCTCAGCCTCCCAAATACTAGGATTTTTTAAATGGTTAATTGTTTTTCTATTGTCCCAAGAAAGCATTGCCTGCCCCAAAGTTCCAAAACTTTTCTTCTAGATGTTTTACAGTTTAGCTTTTACTTTTATGTCTATGATCAATTTCACAATGATTTTCAAGTCAGGGCCAACGTTCATTTTTCTCTATACAATAAATATCCTTGTCTCTTTTATACTATGCTCTGTGATATAACACAGACTCAGGGAATTGAGAAAGCCAAGGCCACAACATGCCTTCCAAAAAGAATCTGAAAGCATTAAAGCATACTCTGGGATGGAATGTAGGATACAGGAATAAAAATGATCAGAAGGAGCCAGGTGTGGTGGTGCACACTTGTAATCCCAGTACTTGGGAGGCTGAGACAGGAGGATCAAAGGTTCGAGGCCAGCCTCAGCTATTTAGTGAGGCCCTCTGCAACTTAGTGAGACCCTGTTTCAAAATAAAGAATAAAAATGGAGCCAGGGGTGTAGCTTGGAGGTAGAATGCCCCTGAGTTCAATCCCTAGTACTGCAAAAAAAAAAAAAAAAAAAAATCAGAAGGTAGCTAAGATTTGGGGTCTTTACTCCTGGCTTCTGTTCCTGATATTTTCTCCAGAGGTGCCACAAGGCAGTGATGGCTGACGGGCACCCAATGGAGTCTGAAACTTTCTTCCGTGTGCACTGGAATTGTGGCAAGATCATCCTGCAGTCCTCCAACGGGCGCTTCCTGGGCATCGCAGCCAATGGCATGCTGATGGCCAACGCCACCTTTCCAGGTGAGCCAGGTTATTCCAGGTTATTGAGTCAGGGATGCTTTTTTTGGGGGGGGGGGGTTTACTGGGGATGAAACTCAGGGGCATTCTACTTCCGAGCTTCACTGCCCCCACAAGTAGTGAAGTTGTGGGTCATAAGAATTGGGTCTGCATATCTACTCAGTCACTGAATGTCATCTCTTGAATAAATAATTTCTTTGAGCCTCAATGTTATCATTTATAAAAATGGAGATGATAGCCACTCTGCTGCCTCACAGGACTGTCCTCAGGATGAACACATGCCAGAGGAAGGAAGAATCGGCACATTTCTTGGTCTCCGCGCTGTACTATTGACTCTCACAAACATTTCACAAGCACCTAGCCTCAGACCCGGCTGTAATAGGTGTTCTTTAAACATTAAGATATTGACACCCTCCTTCAATTAGTGTTTCTCCTGCTTCCTTATGGGAAAAAAATCTAGAGACAGTCCATCCAGACATCTTCTTATTTCTTTCAGGTCCAAATGAAGAACTGGGGATTCGGTTGGCCAACCGGCCCTTCCTGGTTTTGCGAGGTCGGTATGGGTACGTGGGCTCCAAGTCAGAACGTGACCTCCTGCAGTGCAACCTGGATCAGCCCGACTGCATTAAGCTCCTGCCCTGCCGCCAGGGCGTCTACCACTTCCAGGGTGAGCAGAGCCGCTTCCCCACCCAAGGTCACAGCGTGCCCCTGCCTCGCCCTAGTGCAGACTCCAGAGCCCCCACTCAGGCCTGTTCATTACTCATACAAGGGAACGCAGAAGCGGAGGTTTTGTTTGTTTTCACACTTCAAGGCTGCAGAGTGGGTAGGCAGAACAGGAACCAGCGGAATCCCTGCTGACCGCTGCCCCCTACCCCACCCCATGTATTTTTGTAGAAGGATCTGCCAACACAGGCAAGACAGGGCCACCAGGGGAGGGTGGCATGCCTCCAGGAAGCCCCCTTGGAGGCTGCTGGGTGTTGGAGGACTCCCCTACAAACAGCCCACCAACCCAAGCCTTTCCCTCCCCAGCACAGGGTGGATCCTTCTGGTCAATAACGTCCTTCGGCACCTTCCGCCCCTGGGGAAAGTTCGCCCTCAACTTCTGTATAGAGCTTCGAGGGAGCAACTTGCTCACGGTGATGGCGCCCAATGGCTTCTACATGCGAGCCGACCGAAGTGGCACCTTACTGGCAGACAGCGAAGATATTACCAAAGAGTGTATCTGGGAATTTTAGGTAAGGGAGCACGGGTAGGGGTTGGGGGAGGTGGGCGGGGAGGCATATAATGGAAAGACCAGAATGAATTGAATTACTGGACTCCCTTCTGTCCAGGATTTGATTAGCTCCAGACATTTATTTCAAATCTATGCTATTCCTTGTAAACTTTTAAACCTGGACTTTTTGGGGGTTTTGTTTTGTTTTGCGGTACTGGAGACAGAACCCAGGGGGCATTCTACCACTGAGCTACACCCCCAGCCCTATTTTTTTATTCTTTATTTTGAAACAGGGTCTCACTAAGTTGCAGAGTGCCTCACTAGGTAGCTGAGGCTGGCTGCGAACCTGGATCCTCCTGTCTCAGCATCCCTACTGGGATTACAAGTGTGTACCACCACGCCCGGTTTAAACCTTGACTTTTGTGTGTGTGTGTGGTACTGTGAATTGAGAACCCAGGGACATTCTACCTCCCAGCTACACCTGCAGCCCATTTATTTATTTATTTATTTATTTATTTATTTATTTATTTATTTATTTATTTATTTATTTTGTTGTTGTTGTTGTTGTTGTTTTAGCTAGGCTTGGTGGGACACATTTGTAATCTCAGTACTTGGGAACCTGAGACAGGAAGATTGCAGGTTCAAAGTCAGCCTCAGCAACTTAGTAAGGCTCTCAGCAACTTAGCAAGACCTTGTTTCAAAATAAAATAGGGCTGGGGGTGTAGCTTGGAGGTAGAATGTGCGTGGGTTCAATCCCCAGTACGTCACATAAAACTTTCTTTTTTTTTTTTTGGAAACAGGGTCTCACTGTTACTAAGAGTCTCACTAAGTTGCTGAAGCTGGTCTCAAACCTGCAATCCTCCTGTCTCAGTCTCCCAAGTCCTGGGGGTTACAGGCATGTGCCACTCCATGCTAGGCTTAAACCCGGGCTTTCTAGAGAGGGGAGAAGAAATCACATCTAGACTTCCTGATATTATGCCACATCAACACATGCTCTCAAGCAAGCCTGGAGGGGACAGAATGGAGTGTGCTTGCCTGTCTCTCCTTTGTAAGGTGAAGAATATATCCCATTTTGGGGAGGAAATGAGTGACTTTTGAGGATGTGTGTAGGTGAAAAAAATGTGCACTCTTTATTCCTTTCCTCTAGACCTCTGACTCCCAAATACATATCTCTACCCTGTGCCTTCTCTGGAATACTAATCGCATCTCTCTCCTGCTGGACAGAAATTAAATCAACTTCATCATGCCAGTCCCTCAAAATCAGCAGAGCTGAAATCAGCCTTCTGGGCCTCCCCTCCCAAGATGACTCCCTTCTTCTGCCACCCCCCTCTTCCTTCCCACGCAGCTCAGCATTGCCAGTCCCCAGTGCTCAGGTTCAGTACCTCAGCACTGTCTCTCCATTGTCCCTTCTGCTCCCTCCTCAAACCCTGCAAACGCTTACCATCGCCACTCCAGACTTTCCACCAAAAGCCTGTCCTACTCCCTTTACTCCTCTGCAGCTCTTGCTCTCCCCAGATCTGTCCTCATCCAATCTCTCCTCCCTTCTCCACCCTGAGTTTGCTTTCCTAATATGCTGCTTCGCTTTTAGTGTTCCTTCCACCCTTCTGGGCAACTTGTTGCTCTTAGTCCTCGTCCCTTCACAATTGACCTCACTTTCCTGGCTTGGATAGCCATGAGGATGTTGTCAAAAGCACTTCAGTTTTGATATCAGACAGACCTGGAATCAAGAAGTAAATAGCCAGGCATAGTGGCATATGCCTGTAGTCCCAGTACTTGGGAGGCTGAGATGGGAGGAATGCAGGTTTGAGGCTAGCCTCAGCAATTTAGGGAGATTCTCAGCAAACTAGTGAGAACCTATTTCAAAACCAATAATTTTAAAACCTCAGAAGTAGAAAGCCCCTGGATTCAATCCCCAGTAACACACACACACACACACACACACACACACACACACACACACACACACACAGAGCTAGTGAGCTAGCAAGCTAGCTTGATGACCTTAGGAAAATTGCTTTCACATTTTAAGACCTCCCATTTTCCCTGTAAAATGGGAATAATAGCTATTTTACAAGTATTGTGAAGGTTAAATGTCAATCTGAATCTAAAGATAGTCCCTCCGCATATGTTCAGTCTCTCTCTTTCTCTCCCCCCCCCCCTTTGCAGTAATGGGGATTGAATTCAGGGACATTCTACCTCTAAGCTATAACCCCCAGCCCTATTTTATTCTTTATTTTGAAATAGGGTCTCACTAAGTTGTGGAGGGCCTCACTAAGTAGCTGAGGCTGGTCGTGAACCTGGATCTTCCTGTCTCAGCCTCCCAAGTCCTGGGATTACAAGCGTGCGCCACCACGCCCAGCTAGTCTCTCTCATTTTTATACCAGTTTTCTATATAAACCCCTCACTATGGCCAAACTGAGAAACGTAAAATAAAATAACACTGGGCTTCAGTTTTCTTGTCTGTTTCATGAAAAGTTTGGATTGAACTAAATTTCTCAGGCTCCTTCCAAGCATGACATTCTGGTAGACAGTGTACTGTAGTGGCTAGGAGCTAGCTCATTTCTAGACTTAGACCTGGGCTCTAATTAGGTTTTTATCAGTTAAACTTTGTTGTTTGGCCTTGGGCAAATGAACTTTCTCAGTGCATTTCTTTCGGGTAAAACAGGTATATCATATTGACTCTGAAGGACTGTTGTGAAGGTTACATGAGGTAATGAATGTCAAATGCCTGGTGAAAGCTGGCACCTCATACACTCTCATTCTGTCAGAAGTCTCTGGCCAGCTGGGCGTGGTGGCGCACGCTTGTAATCCCAGCATTTGGGAGGCTGAGACCGGAGGATCCGGGTTCGCGGCCAGCCTCAGCTACCTAGTGAGGCACTCCACAATTTAGTGAGACTCGGTTTCAAAATAAAGAATAAAAAATAGGGCTGGGGGTACAGCTCGGAGATAGAATGCCTCTGAGTTCAATCCCCAGTCCCGCAAAAAAAAAAAAAAAAAAAAGAAGTCTCTGGCCCATCCAGTTCAAATTCTTAGTAAACTAAGATTGGGGCAGGCAGTAGCTCAGTAGTTGAGCATGTACTTAGCAAGCTTCAGGCCCTGGGTTCTACCCCCAGCCACAAAACAAAACAAAACCAGCTTCCAACAAACAAAAAGAAAGATAAATTGTTAGTAAATTATCCTCCCTGTTGACTATAGCCCTTCTCTGAACTCTGATTAGAGTTTTTGTTTGTTTGTTTGTTTTCACCATTCATAAAAATAATTTGCGCCAGGCGTGGTGGCACACTCTTGTAATCCCAGTACTTGGGAGGCTGAGACAGGAGGATCCGGGTTCGAGGCCAGCCTCAGTTATTTAGTGAGACCCTCTGCAACTTAGTGAGACTCTGTTTCAAAATAAAGAATAAAAAATAGGGCTGAGGGTGTAGCTCAGAGGTAGAATGTCCCTGGGTTCAATACCACAAAAAAAAAAAATTGCCCTGCTTTCTCCTATAAAGTAATATTGCATATGCCTAGTCTTTAGTCCTCATCAAGAATGGGACTACTCTAGCTGGGCATGGTGGTGCACGCTTGTAATCCCAGTACTTGGGAGGCTGAGACAGGAGGATCCGGGTTCACGGTCAGGCTCAGCTACTTAGTGAGGCCCTCCACAACTTAATGAGACCCTGTTTCAAAATAAAGAATAAAAAATGGGGCTGGAGATGTAGCTCAGAGGTAGAATGCCCCTGGGTTCAATCCCCAGTACCACAAAAAAGGGAAAAAAAAATGGGAGAAGTCAACCCAGGCTTGGTTGGCACTTGTCTGTAATCCAAGTACTTGGGAGGCTGAGACGGGAGGATCACAGGTTCATGACCAGTCTCTGCAACTTAGCAAGGCCCTTCATAACTTAGCAAAGCCCTGTTTCAAAATAAAATAGGGCTGGGAATGGTGGCACACATCTGTAACCCCAGTACTTGGGAGGCCAAGATAGGAGGATCTCAGGTTCAAAGACATCCTCAGCAAGTAGTGAGACTTTTAGCAACCTAGTAAGACCCTGTTTCAAAACAAAAAATAAAAAGGGCTGGGGGTATAACATGAAGATAAAATGCCCCTGGGTTCAATCTGTAATACCACAAAATGTACATATATATACACATACACATACACATACACATATACAGGCTGGAGGTGTACCTCAGAGACAGAATGCCCTGGGTTCAATTCCCAGTAAAACACACACACCCATACACACACACACACACACACACACACACACACACAATGGGACAAGTCATTTTATTCCCTCTTCTCTTACAGGATCTGACCCAGTATTCTCATCAAAGCTAGAAATGACTGCAATAACTGATTGCTGAAGGCTTTTGCTTCCTTTTTCTTCCCCAGATCAACGGGATGCTACCTGCCAAACTCCAGATCCTCCAGGAAAAACTATTGTACTACACAGCACAGGAATCCCAGAGTCAAGAGCCAAGAAAAAAATATCTGTTATACAACTTTTCCTACCCAGTTTAGAAAAACACCTGTTTCAAGCAACAATACATCGCAACAGGCCACCCCCAAGCTCTTTGTGTGCAGATGACTCAGAAGAGGGAAGGGTCTGGATGAGATTGGAGGCTGGGTTCCCAGGTTGCTAGGAGTTCTATCCAGGAGGTGGGAGTTCAAATAGTAACCAGTTCTCCCACTTACCCTCCTCATTCCTGCCTTGAACCACTTAGCTCTTCTGTGTGACCCCATGAAAAACCAGCCTTGTCTTGAGGTTCCAGAACCCAAATAAGACTTTAAGAGCCAGAAGCGGTGGTGTACGCCTATAATCCCAGTACTTGGGAGGCTGAGACAGGAGGATCACAGGTTCCAGGTCAGCCTCAGCAATTTAACTAGACTCTCAGCAACCTAGTGAGATCCTGTCTCAAAAACAAAACAAAACAAAAAAATCCAAACAAACAAACAAACAAAAAAGGGCTGGGGGTTTAGCTCAGAAGTAGAATACCTATGGGTTCAATCCCCAGTACCATAAATATGATTTTAAATGCCCTTTTGGTTCAGAACAAATGAAAGATTGTTAACCCTTTGGGCATCAGGTGATGGTAACACCACCTTATTCTTGTCTGGCCCACCTTCTCACCCCCCTCTACTGCATTTACCAACCTTCCCTGCCCTATAACTATCTTTGATCCAATGAAGTGGGCAGACCATACTTGGACGATCATTTTTCATCTTTTACAGAGAACTAGTGATTTGCCTCAGGTCCTACAGCTAATCACAAAAGAGCAAGGTCTCTAAGTCAAACCTCCTGACTCTGATATTCACTATCCTTTCCATCAAAGTAGGATTTCCAAAAATGTCTGTCATTCTTGCACTGTCTTTGTGATTTGGGCCTTTATCTACCTAACACCTGCCCTATTAATGTTTCTATTGACATAGACTCAAATACATTTATTTAGAAAGGGATTTTTTATCACTATTATAAAACAAAAATGCCCAAATCACTTGCCATAAATAGAAAGTGACTATAAAAATAAATACAATGAAAGCAAAGTGATGTTATCAAATCCTACTTAGATTTCCCCTTCATGCCTAAGGTTCCCTTTCCCTTTGCTAGAAAAGGAGGTTAACAACTGTTAACAAGGCACTACATGAACCAAAACGAAATTTTCTCAATGCAATCAGAATTGAAAAGGGAATCATTTTCTCACTTCTGACTCATTATTATTTAAAGCAGCGGCCACATGCCTCCTAGAATATTTCCAAATACCAGCAATGATATCAATCCCCCGCTTTGGGGAAATTACCCCATAGAGGCCTGATTTTCAAGTCCATTGAGAAGAGAAGGCTGAAACCAGAACATGTGAGAGACTCCATTTGGATAAAGAAAAATGACCTTTCACCCAGGTATGTAATCCCAGTACTTGGGAGGCTGAGAATGAAGAATCACAGGTTCGAGACCAGCCTCAGAAATTTAGCAAGATTCTCAGAAATTTAGCAAGATCCTGTTTCGAATTAAAAAAATAAAAAGGGCTGGAGGTATAGCTTGGAGGTAGAATGCCCATGGGTTCAATCCCCAATTGAAGAAAAAACAACAACATCAATAACAAAAAACAACTTAGGATTCTATAAGTTTATTCTCAAGAGAATAAATGAAAGAATTTGCTATACACAGTGTTCACACCTGTAATCCCAGCTACTCACAAGGCTGAGAGCAGGAGGAAGGCAAGTTCAAGTCCAACCTGGGCAATTTAGCAAGGTCTCTTCTCAAAATAAAAAATAAAAAGGGCTGAGGGTGTAGTTCAGTGGTAGAGTGCCCTGGGTTCAATTCTCATTACTGCGGAAGGGAAAAAAAAGTAATTTTTAAAAAATATATAAGGTTGAGAGTTAGGCATTGTGGTGCACACTGGTTATCCAAGTAATTGGGAGGCTGAGACAGGAGGATTGCAAATTTGAGGATAGCCTCAGCAAGTAGTGAGACCCTATTTCAAAAAAAAAGGGGGGGGGGGGCTAGAGGTGTAGCTCAGAGGTAGAGTGCCCCTGGGTTCAATCACCAATACCACACACACAAAAAAATTATATATATGTAATTTTTCAACCAAATATACATATGGTTGAAAGTACTAGAGACTAAACATCTTTCCTAAAAAGCATTAAGAACAGGCTGATGCCAGCCAGGCGCAATGATGCATGCCTATAATCCCAGTACTTGGGATGCTGAGACAAGAGGATTGTAGGTTTGAGGCCAGCAGCGCAAGTTAAATTCATGAGACCCTGTTTCAAAAATAAAGAATAAGCCAGGCGTGGTGGCGCACGCTTGTAATCCCAGCATTCAGGATGCTGAGACCTGAGGATCCGGGTTCGAGGCCAGCCTCAGCTACCTAGTGAGGCACTCCACAACTTAGCGAGACCCGGTTTCAAAATAAAGAATAAAAAATAGGGTCTGGGGTGTAGCTTGGAGGTAGAATGCCCCTGAGTTCAATCCCCAGTACCGCAAAAAAATAAAAATTAAAAAATTAAATTAAATTAAATTAAAAATAAAATAAGGCTGGGGGTGTAGCTCAGAGGCAGAACACTCTTGGGTTCAATCTCTAGTGTCATAAAAAAGAAAGAAAGGAAGGAAGGAAGGAAGGAACGAACGAACAGAACAGGCTGATGCTGGCAGTTGCCTGGCACATGTCTATAGTCCTGGCACTTGGGAGGCTGAGGCTAAAGGATCAATGGCCTCAGGAGTTCAAGGCCAGCCTAGGCAACATAGTGAGACCCTGCCTAAAAAACCGTCCTGTCTACAGAGATAGATGCCTGGGGGTCATCTAATGCAGAATCTCTTCTTCAGCATTCCATAAACATATACACACTCAGAGGCACGGGCATGTCTGTGTACAGGGATACCCATGTGCTCACACAGACAGACACAGTCTTAGGCCCAGTTCTCCGCAAGTGGCCACCCATCTTTTGTTGTAATGTTCTTGGCTGGGGAGTCTAGCTGAGACATGTTGCCAAGGATGTCAGCCCTGTTGCTGAGGTGAATGGCTTTTTCTCAGACACTGCTGTGTAGATCGTCTTTCCACACAACCTTGCCTGTTTCCACGCGCAGTTCTGTCCAGCGGGGCTTCCCACTGGAAAGCGGGGTACAGAATCAGGGTGCACTCTATTACCTTGAAAGGACATTCTAGAACTGTGCTATCCCATAGAACCTTCTGTGCTGATGGAAATGCTCCACAATCTTTTCTGTCCAGTGCAGTACCCATGAGCCACATGTGATATTTGAAATGTGACCAGCGGGACAAAGAGCTGAATTGTTCATCTTATTTAATGTGAATTACAATTCAAATAGCCACATGTGGTTGGTCACTAATAATGGAACAGCACAGATTTACAGGATTTGATAAAAGATCTCGTGAATGACAACGTCTGGATCAGTACCTGTCCCATATGGGAGTAAACAAATAGGTCTCCCCCATCCTCACCCCCTCTTGGCACCATTATTACTCATTCCCTGCCTTTCAAAAGGAAAAGAATTTGGAGATAAAAACTCAACCTCCTAACCTGGCATGGTGTCGCACGCTTGTAATCCCAGTACTTGGGAGGCTGAGACA
The DNA here is from genome assembly GCA_004027655.1 of Graphiurus murinus. NCBI lineage: Eukaryota > Metazoa > Chordata > Mammalia > Rodentia > Gliridae > Graphiurus > Graphiurus murinus. Next base: position 34,059 of record PVLC010007311.1, on the reverse strand, counting down.
GGAGGATCCAGGTTTGCTGCCAGCCTCAGCTACTTAGTGAGGCTCTCCGCAACTTAATGAGACCCTGTTTCAAAATAAAGAATAAAAAATAGGGCTGGGGGTGTAGCTCAGAAGTAGAATACCCCTGGGTTCAATCCCCAGTTCCAAAAAACAAACAAACAAAAACCCTCCTTATTTATTATTTAATTATTTTTGTACAGGGATTGAACCCAGGGCATTCTACCTCTGAAATATATTCCTAGCCCTTTTTAACATTTTATTTTGAAACAGAGTCTCGTTGAGTTGCTGAGACTGGCCTGGAACCTGCAATCCTCCTGTCTCAGCCTCCCAAGTACTAGGATTGTAAGCATGTGCCACCTCACCCAGTCTAAGCCCAACCTCCTTTCTTTTCTTTTTTTTTTCTTTCTTTTTGTGGTACTGGGGATTGAACTCAGGGGCATTCTACCTCTGAGCTATACTCCCAGCACTATTTTTTATTCTTTATTTTGAAACAGGGTCTCACTAAGTTGCGGAGTGCCTCACTCGGTGGTAGCTGAGGCTGGCCGCGAACCCGGATCCTCCGGTCTCAGCCTCCCGAATGCTGGGATTACAAGCATGCGCCACCACATCTGGCCCAACCTCCTTTCTAATATTCCCTTCTTTCCTTTCCCCATATTCTGAGACTTTCCAGGAGAGACCAAGAACTTTCTCTTCAGGGGAACAGACAAGATTTGAAACTTACTGCCAAGAAGAATCAAGCAAACATGCCCTTGAACATATAAAAATGGAAAAGTAGAATATAAAGAATACCATTTCCCTTGTACTTGTTGCTATGACAAAAATGGGTATACAACTAGCAAATTAAGGTCTCAGTGTGTATGGGGGGGGGCAATACTTGGGGTTGAACCCAGGGACTTTCTACCTCTGAGCTACACCCTCAACCCTTTTTATTTTTTATTTTGAAACAAAGTCTTGCTAAGTTGCCAAAGCTGCCCGCAAACCTGTTTTAGCCTCTAAAGTACTGGGATTACAGGTATGCACCACTGCATCTGGCAAAGATATATATATATATATATATATATATATATATATATATATATATATATATATATATATATATATATATATATATATTAGTACTGGGGGTTGAACCCAGAGGCATTCTACCTCCGAGCTATACCTCCAGCCTGATTTTTTATTTCTCATTTGGAAATGGGGTCTCACTAGGTTGCTGAGAGCCTTCCTAAATTGCTGATGCTAGCTTTGAACCTGTGATTCTCCTGTTTCAGCCTCCCAAGTACTAGGATTACAAGCTTGTGCCATCACATTTGGCTCTAAGATCTATTTTCTTAGACTAGGGAATTACAGTAAATGTTCCTAGGTGTGGATATAGTATTGTGGTTATGTAAGAAAAGTTTCTTATTTTTTGGAGATGCATTCTGGAAGACTTAGTACTAAAATGCCATGCTGTAATATCAGTTTGTGAGTGTATGTATCTGTAGACATTTGAGCACTCGAACACATACATACATACATACATACATACATACATACATTTGAGCACTCAAACACATACATACATACAATACATACATACATACATATATACATGGGTGTTATGGTTTGGATATGTGATGTCCCCCAAACGCCTCATTTGTTGGCAATACAACACACTATACCGAGGTGAATAATTGAATCAGGGCTCCAATCTCATTAGTGGATAAATTCATTGGAGGATTAATAATTTAGATGAAGCTGGATGTTGTGGCACACACCTGTAATCCCAGTACTTGGGAGGCTGAGACAGGAGGATCACAGGTTCAAGGACAGCCTCAGCAACTTAGAGAGACCCTGTTTCAAATGAAAAACTAAAATTAGGGCCAGGGGTGTAGTTCAGAGGTAGAAGGCCCCTGGGTTCAATCCCCAGTAACCAAAATAACAATAATAATGATTATTATTATTATTTAAATGAAATTATTGGGTAGTAACTTAAACAGGTGGGTACGGCTGGAGGAAGTGGTCACTGGGGACATGGCCCTGGGGACTATATCTCTCCCTGGTTGTTTCCTGTCACTCTCTCTGCTTTCCGACTGCCATGAGGCAAGTTGCTGTCCTCCACCACATACCACGACACCGTGATGTCCGCCTTGGAGTCGGCCATCCATGGACTGTACCTCTGAAACTGTGAGCCAGATAAACCTTTCCTCCTTTACGTTGCCCATGTCAGGTGTTTTGGTCACAGTGACAGAAAAGCAAACTAAAACAGTGGGGTAGATAGGCAGATGCAGAGATACATAGATAAATACAGTGATTGGCTACATACATATATACTAAAATTGGAAAGGAGATGGATAAAGATAGATCATAGGCACTGTTTATGATCATTAAATGTAGGGGTGGGTAGATGGTGTTCATGGGAAACATAATGCAACAAGAACTACTGCTAATTAGAAAATGTTTTTTTATTATTGCCAAGTGGAGACCACTTAAGGCCAGTGTGAGTGGTGGGCAGGTACTGCTTCTCCAGCCCCTCCAATCAGGTGATGCACAGGAGGGGCAGTGGGGCAGGGCCAGGCAAGGTCCACACACAAGGGAGAGGCCAGAGGAAGGATGAAGGAGCAACAATCTGTGTGGGCAAGACGGTAAGGACAAAGGAGATCCTACCCCATCTCATGTGCACTCTGGGTCTCTTGCCTCATTCTAGGCCTTGCAGTAGTGGGGAGCCAGGCCAGAACAGAGCCCAGGGGGCACCAAGACTGGTGATGGGAGCCATGGAAGGGAGAGCAAGGAAGGCCAAGCAGCCTTGAACTCAGGGAACACGGCTGTGGGGCAATAGCCCGCAGCGCAGATAGGGGAGCTTGGGCTTCCTGCTCCCTCTTCATAGTCACTGTGGGTGAGGGACTGAGACAGCGGTGCCCTACCCTGATAGACATATGTGAGTCCAAGTCCCACCCCCCTGATGTGGCTGCCAGTGGTATTACAGACTCGGGATACTAGTCTCTCCAACTTTGTGGGCCATCCAAGAAATGAGGAAAGCTGTATTGAGGTTCCTTCAATGGTCTAGAGATCCGTGCCCTCCCCACACCCTGTAGCATTGAGATCTGCCTCAATTCTTACCCCAGCAGGGCTGGACACAGGTTTGGAGTGGAGTGTCACTCAGACACCTGTCTGGTGCTGTCCCCCAGCACAGCTGAGAGCAGGAGGGACCCAGTGGTTCCAGGGCAGGCAGGGCTGCTGTGGACACGCTGCCAGGGGACTGCTGGAGAAAGCGAGAGGAGGCCTTCAGCTGCCCAGGAGGCTTCCTATTTAGAAGGCTGGGATCACAGTATCACCTCCCCCTTCCACCTTCGAGTTCTGCACAACTCCAGAAGGTGCCATTCACATAGTAGACTAGGGGATGACACTTTCTAGAAGTGTGCACTGTGGGAGTCATGTATCCTAGCTCAGGCCTTCACCAGAAATGGGGGAAATGGTGAGCCCCTCAGACTTCCCAGTTCACAAACTCCCTCCTCTTCCCAAGTACCTGTGCAGAGATGATCCCTGGGGACACCCTTGGTACAGTCAGATCCTGAGAAGCACCTACAAGGTGAGGGTGGATCCACTCAGAGGGAGGAATTAGGGCTGGGGACAGAGGGTATGTGATGAAAGGCAGGGGGGTTAGAGGCAGGGGTTTCCAGGAAAGGCAGCAACTTCTTGCAGGGGCAGCAGAGAGCTATTACAACCCTAAACTGCCTTCCTCCCAAGGCAGGGCCTTGGGAAACTAGAAAGAAAAATGAAATCCCAAAGATAGTATTGGGACAGTATATTCATTTCTTAAGAGCAGGAAATGTGTATGCACAGTATCTAGGAAAAGTCCTGGCACATGGGAGGGACTGTGCAAATGTTTGGTGGATGGATAGATGGGTGACTGGGTGGATAAGTGGATGGATGGATGAGTAGATGGGTGGCTGGATGGATGGATAGATAAGTAGATGGGTGATTAGATAGATGGATGATGAGTGGATGGATGGAGGATGGATGGATGGACGGATGGATGGATGGATGGATATAGAAACCACCTGGCAGCTGCATTTCCCACTTTAGCTTCTCCTGCCGGCGCCACTTGGCTCTTCTGTTGGAAAACCAGACCTGAGGAAGAAGAGGAACAATGTCACTGGCTATGCTTTCTGCTACCTAGCACTTATAGGTCTCACCTGAGGCACCTGGCCTCTACTCAGAATCCAGAATCTTCCTTGGTCCTGTTGTCCTCTCTCCCTGCCCTGGCCTTTGCTCTCTGCCTGCCCCCTTCCTCCACTCAAAAGTTCAGGGTAGGAAAGAGAGGGGAGCAATGAGCGGAAGGGGAACAAGGAGGGTTTCATCTCTGATTTTTGCCCCAAACACATTTTTTTTTCCCACCTTCTTGCCCCTTCTCTACCTCACCAGAACCCAAAGCTCCGGCCAGTGCAGCCTCTCCCTGTGGTTTGTGCACACCATGTCACAGAGCTCACTCACCCTCACCGTGTCCTCAGGCAGAGAGGTGGCAGCAGCCAGCTTTCCACGGGCCACTGAGTCAGGATACTGCCCACGCTGGAACTCTGCAGAAATGGAGGCTCCCACGGTGAAGGCACAGGAGGAATCAAGCAAAGGTCTCCCCACCAGGCCCGCTCCCTACGTGCTACAACCCTGCACTGCCCTCCTTCCCACGGCAGAGCCACCCACAGCCTGCACCACTCAGCCTCTGGCCACAGCCCTCAGGGCTGTTAAACCCACATCACACCAAGAACCCTCTACCCCACCATCTACCCCAGCCCGGTACCTTTCTCCAGTGCCTCGGCTTGGCCTGGGGAGAAGATAGTCCGATTCCGGTGGCCAGTCCCGGGGTGGGGACCCCGGGGAGTCTCGGAGCCACTATGGGGAATGGGAAGCACGGGAGCCAAAATAGCTGCAAGCGAAGACAGTGTCTTGAGACGCTGATTCCTCTGATCAGATGGGGTCCCCAAGTCCCTGGCACTGTGGCTAGGTGACAGTATGGGTATAAGAGCAGAACCAAGCTGGTGGAGCATTCAGTTACTTGGAGGTTGCTGCATGGGCCTTTGATGGGAAATGCACTCAGTACCACGGTGGTGTTTGGGGACAGTAGTGCCAGGGTTGGTCCAAGTTTGCATGATCCCATAAAACATGAAGGGTGCTCTGAGAAGCTATGTATGAGGCAGAGGGAGGGTGCAGACAACCAGGTCCTGCTTCTCTTTCAGCAGAGCCTGGGAACCTAGGTGGTAGGAAACCTAGGTTCTGCTCTAAGACCGACTGACAACTAGATGATGACATTAGGTAAATCACTTTGCTTCCCTGAAATATTTTTTTCTGCCAAGAGAGAATAAGACTCCCTGCCAAGCCGGGCGTGGTGGCGCACGCTTGTAATCCCAGCATTCGGGAGGCTGAGACCGGAGAATCTGGGTTCGCAGCCAGCCTCAGCTACCTAGTGAGGCACTCCGCAACTTAGTGAGACTCGATTTCAAAATAAAGAATAAAAAATAAGGCTGGGGGTGTAGCTCAGAGGTAGAATGCCCCTGAGTTCAATCCCTAGTACTGCAAAAAAAAAAAAAAAAGACTCCCTGCCAGCTGGGTATGGTGGCCCAGTACTTGGGAGGCTGAGACCGGAGGATCCGGGTTCGCAGCCAGCCTCAGCTACTTAGTGAGGCCCTCTGCAACTTAGTGAGACCCTGTTTCAAAATAAAGAATAAAAATAGGGCTGGGGATGTAGCTCAGAGGTAGAATGCCCCTGGGTTCCATCCCCAGTACCACACACACAAAAAAAGACTCCCTGCCATCCCCTTCTTAATGGGTTGTTGGGAGGGTAATCCCCAAAAAAGAATGAGAAAGTGCTTTGAGAGCTATGCAATGCTGAGGACTTAACTCTGATTAACCCTGGGGAGAATTCCAAACATACCAGGGGACCCGAGCTGTGCCCAGCGCTGTCTTCGGTCTTCCTGTAGCGCCCGCAGAACTCGATTGATGGAGGAGACCTGGGAGTCGGGGGGGTTGAGTGGGGAGATGGTGAACAGACCCAGGATTGCCCCAATGTCCTTTCACCCCTGTGTCTCCACCCATGCCTCACCCCCACCCGGCTCCATACTTTCTCCTTCTCATCTCTTTCCCCACCACCACTTTTCAGAAGAGAAAGCTACAGGTCAGAGGATGCCAGGTGCCCCAGCCCCAGCCAGGGATGCCCACGTCCCCAAGTGAGAAAGGATCTGGCTCTCCCCAGAAGGACCATGTGCTAACCCTGACACTTACACTGGGTGTCCTATCCTTGGTGCACAGCCCTTCAGCACAAAGCTGCCGCTGGATCTCCCAGGCAAAGAGAGCCGGACACTCGTCCTTCAGCTGGGCAATTCGAGCCACCACGGGGGGTGTGGCCAGCCGGGGCTTGCTTCCCCCAATACCCTTGGGCTCCAAGGCACCTGTGCGGTAGTAACGCCCTAGGATCTTGCTCACACAGCCATTAGATACCTGAGTCAGGCAAGAAGCAAGGACAGGTGAGACACGATGGGCACAAGGAGGGCGAGTGTCCCTGGGACAGAAAGAGGCTACAAGCAAAGCAAGACTTATTGGATGAGGTTTAGAGTCCTGCTTCACCTTTGCACTCCGCCAGCTCCCCCTCCCAGCCTCCAAGAGGGTCTTCTAGGAGGTAGCCCAAGCCCCAAAGGCCCTCAGACTCTTGCCTACTGAGGAGCCCCTTCTCTCTGATCCGTGTCCCCATTACTGGTGCAGGTCCTGGCACTACCTTAAGGCTCCGTGAGATGTCGCAGGGCCGCATGCCGCTGACCGCTAGCTGCACGATCTGCTGCCGAGTGTCCAGGGGCAGGGGCCGGCCGTTCACAAAGAGCCCCCCTAACTGATTCACGCTGCTGATCCCTGGGCATGAGAAGGAAGCATCCACACACTGCTTCTCACTGCCCCCTGCCCCCACCTTTGCAGAGGGTCACTCAGATCCCTGTAGCCTGGCTGGCCACCACGGAGCAAGCCCTCCCCCAGAACACTGCTCCCAGGGCCCTCTAGACATGCCGCTACCCAGGAGCTGGGTGAGTTCTTGCTCCTTGACCATACGTGCTGACAGAGAGAGGGGCACTGGGAAAAATTCCCCCTAGGACATTGGCCAAGGGACGATGAAATCATGTAGATGGAAGCAAAGCCCTGCAGCACTCCCCTGCCTCGTTACTCCTCCCCCTCCTTCCCTTCTCTCCCAGGTTTCTTACCTTCCTGCTGCATGCTCCAGGCTGACCCTCCTCACAGGAGGACAGGACCCTCCTCACAGGAGGACTGGGAAGGTTGGGGAGGGGAGTTCCTTCTAGGAGCTCCTACTCCAGTTTTGGGCTGAGTCTGCAATAATAGGGGGTTACTTGGGTAAGGTAATGTTCTTGGGATGTAATGTTTTGTGACAGAGGGTCAAGTTTCTCAAATTTCCTAGTAGGCTGGCTAAAATGAGAACATTAGAATTCTCTTTACTCAAACCCTATGTGATGAGCATCACAGGGTGGCTGAGGACGGGCTCTGGTCCTGATGAGGCACTGGGAGGGCGGGAGAGATCTCGTTTCCCAAACATCAGGAAGGTGGAATGGGACGATGCTTCCATTGTTCTAGCTTTCTCTTTTCAAAATGGGTAACTCTCAGCCTTGGTGGTGGCTCATACGTGTAATCTCAGTACTTGGGAGGTTGAGACAGGATTGCAGGTTCAAGGCCAGCCTTAGCAACTTAGTGAGACCCTCAGCATTTTAGTAGAACCTGTTTCAAACTGTAAAAAATAAATAAATAAAAAATAATAATCTCCAGGAAGCTCTGGGAGAAATGTTGGGCTCTACTCTGCCCCCCAAGCACTGAGTTCTGGTTCCACACATTGGAAGTAATGATAAGCAAAGTGCTAGCTTCTAGAAACACGTTTCTTAGATCCTAAGCTGCCAGAGTTGTTGGTTCCTATTAACTCTGAAGGGTTCTAGATCTCACAGCGAAGCTTCGCCTTCAGAGACCACCTTTCTGGGATCAGACATTCATTCACTTAACTAATGTTTCTTGAAGACATATTGAAGGGAAGGAATGAGAAGCAGGAGAGAGAGCTGTCGGTTGACAAACACAGAAGCCATCTCAAACACAGCAGCGCCTCTGAGCAGCAAGGGTCACAGGCCACTGGCCACCATGTCTTTCCTGTTTTCATCAGCAATTAGTAGGAATTGATGTTGCCTCATTTCATGCCTGGAATTATGGCAGGGCTGGAGGTGACCCCAGGGAACAGCTTATTTATGCATGTAACTCCTGTAATAACCATGCCATCTTGGCTCAGCTATCAACAACTATTTGCTGAAGAAGGTAATAAGCGGCAGCACATTGCTGGTTGTTCAGGATGGAGGGAGTAAAAAAGAAAAGGGGCAAGGTCTTGTTCTCCAAGAGACGACAGCACAACAGGGAGAGGAGTCGAGCCCTGGTCAAACAACAATGAATTACAAAGAGCGGAGAATCCAGCACCTACTTTTAAGTTCAGTAACTAAATTGGCTTCTACTCTTTTCTCAGCAGGTAGACACACATTCCCCTCCAAGCTCCTATCTTCCCGCAGGGTAGGGAAGGAAGGCAGAGGGTTTTACAAAGAAAATTGAGGCACAGATTGGGGTTCTCATAAGCCAAGGGCCACCGTGACAGTAAAACTCAAGGTTTAGAAGCCAGTTCCTCACCAGGAAATTTGCAGCTTCTAACCCTGGTGTTCTCTTCTCCCTCAGTCCCGCGTCATGTCTGTGTGACCAGCACCAAAGCAATAGAGAGAGGAGAGTCAAGCTGGGAACACAGAGGGCTCTGCTGGGGCAGGAGGATGAGAGCTCCGAATATCAGCCAAACCTTACTAGGACTCTGTCCTCCTACGTGACCCAAAGCTGGAAGGAGCTATAGAAATGCAGGTTCAATCTCCAAGCCAAAAGGAATCATGCCCCAATGCACAAACAGAAACCCCATTCCCAACAGCCTCGCCCCACATTCCCAGCATTCAGATTGACTTGTCTGAGAAAAATAATAGGTACTCATGAGATGAGAAAGCAGAAGAGGGGGCTGAAGGGGCAGGAGGGTGGGAAGCTGCAAAGACAGAGGTGGGGGAGTTGGGCTTGGCCACACAAAGACTTGGAGACAGCATGGGAGGCAGAGCAGACAATGAGCCTGCAGGTGAGCTACCTGGATGGAGGAAATGAAGTGGGAGCTTCAGTGGTGGTCTCAGTCTCTTGTGCTGGGCTCCTGAGACCCCTGCAGGCTCCAGGGGTGCTGGTGGTGTGGTCCTGGTAACAGCCTCCACTCTGTTCCAGCTCCAGTCCTGCCAGGGGGTCCAAAGCTACAGAGAACCCGAGCTCAGGAGCAGAGGGCAGCCTTCTGGGAGCAGTCAGTGATGTCACAGGCCATGAGCAGAGCAGAGAGGAGGAGGGAAGTGTGCATGGGGCTGACTGACACCAGCCCTGAGGCAGGGCAAAGCACAGCCAGTGCCCCATGGTGGCCTCCTGTGAGGAGTCCACAGAGCCCACCTGTGTCTACCCACCAACCTGAAGCAGGTATAAAGCCATTCTCATGTGGACCCCCTGGACCCTGGGTGCACCCATGCAGGGACCAGGACTCGTGAAGGGCACTAAGAACATGGAAGATGGGGAACTTCAGATTGTGTACTCCAAGTTTCGAGAGCACAGAAGCACAAAGGAGCCTTCTAGAACCATTGACATAGCTTCCCAGATAGAAGGCACATGCCTGGGCTTTGGGGTCTACTGCTGGGTCATGTGTGTATTACTGTAAAAGATAAATGGGCACATGGACTGATTCCTAAATACTGAGTTGGCCCCTAAAACTCTGAGATAAAGAGGGTGAATGGAGAAGCATGTGTCACATAGCACCAGTTATCCCCGGAGTGTCCTCACCAATTCTCTGATTGGCCGCTTGACTGAGGAAGGATGAGTTCTCTCCTGGAAACAGAGAGATCCTGGGCTTCAGGCCACTGACCCACGTAGCGGTGGTGGGAAGGAGCCTCTGAGGGTCAGAGATGTGTGGGGGGTATTTATAAGGAGGCATGCAACCTGGTTTTCCTTCTTCCTTATCTGGATGTCATCAGGCTCCGTTCCACTAGGGATTTGGTGTCTTTAGGTTCTAAGACATTAATGACGCTGCTGTTCTCACAAAAGACGACATAGCTTCTCTGGGCCATGGATGGGTAGATTGCTCCGATGGAGTGGGTTGCTGGAAGTGAACCTAGTCCCCAGCGCTTAGATGTTCTGTTGCTATCATTGTCTTGAGTGGATCCCTGTGGGGTGTGAAGGAGCCAACATGGAAAGCCCTTTGGGTCCATTCTGTACCTTGGATTCTGTGACTCCATCGCAGAAGTCAGACTGAAGTACGCAGGGGATAGGGCAACAAGACTGGATCCAGAAGTCAGAGGAGGGAGGAAAGTATCTCACTGGTAAATGCTTTGGATTGGGGGGGGTGGGAGAAAGTGTTGTGCATTCATCTTGATCTTAGGGTTGGGAACTCCTGTTCTCAAAGGCCAAGTGTGTCCCAGAAGTGGGTTTTCTACCTTACCCTGACACATCTTCCCTCCCTTTCCAGCCTCCACCAGCATCCTCAGGTTGGCCTAGAGTCTTGGAGCACAGGGAAGATGGCAGCAGGGGGTTTCAGCACTGTGGGCAGGACAGCACGTGTCCCAGGGTGAGTAAAGCCCATTCCACATCAGGGTGGCTGGGGACTGTTGGCCACTGTACTTAGCCATGCCTGAGTGAAAGGAGGTCCCCAGGAAGGCACAGGGTAGCCCTGTTCTTAATCCCCAGTTCCTGCCTCCTACCTCCCCCCTGGATCTGCCCCTGCATCTGGGGGCTCAAGGCTCATGTCCTGACCGGCTATTCCCATAGACAGCTGCATGAGGGTGGAGATAGGGGTGTCAGGGGGGGAGAAAGGACAAGCCCTGGCAGATGGTGGTGGCAGCGATTTCCCCCATAAACTACCCTCTCCCTCTGCCTTTACGACGGGCTCTTGGGTCTGAACAAACAAAAGCTTTCGACCCAGAGGTGATAGGGGGAGGGAAAAGGGGGAAAGGGCCCTGGCGGGGGGCCTAGCAAGCCCAAAGACTCAGCCGCTCAGCCCTCTGTCCAGCGCGCCAGACTGTTTGAGAAGCAAATATCTGCCTTCACCGTGTGACTCTCTCAACTGCCCCCACCGGGTTTGGGGCTAATTGTCCCTCATTAGCTGGGCCCAGGCCCCAGGCTGCCGCCAGCCCCCGCCATCTGCTCACAATTATACATTAACTCAGAGGTCTTGCCACCCGCCAGCCAGGCTGTGCGCCCCTCTCCTGGGTCAGCCATGGCCATTCCAGCCTGTCCCTCACCCCAGCTGCAGAGCCCCCACCGCTGGCTTCTTCTGCCCTTGGGAGCCCCTGGTATAAAGCCTGGTTGCTGTGGGAAAAGTCTTATCCTCAGGAGAGGTGACTGGAGTTCCCCTGATTTCCTCAAGGGGCAGGAAGGCGAGCTAAGCCCGTGCGTAAAGTTGGAGAGGAGAGGGCGCGGCCCTCGCAGAGCCCGCTGACTTTGATCTGATACCTCACCCTGGGCTCTTGGCACTTGTCGGGGGAGGTGACACCATTTCCAAGCTGTTTCACCCCTCTCTGTGGCGTCCTTTAGTAGGCTGGGGGTCCTGGCCCCCGTCTTTCCTCTCTCCAGAGAGCTCCATCTCACACCAGCCCTCTGCCTTGCAGAGCGCGCCTACGCCACCTATCCAAACCAGTCTCTGGCAGCCCGCACCTCCTGCTTGAAAGTCCAAGTAGCTTCCGTGCTTCAAAAACATAGGGGATCTTCCAGTTTCCTAAGTTTTCCCGAGCTTGGGACTCTCTTGCTGAAGTTGCAGCACCCACCACCAACGCTTTATGCAGTCACCCTCCTTTCCCAGCCCAGATTCTGCTCCGACACCAAAACTCTCTCTTCCTGCAAATCCCTGCAGTTTTCTGCTAATCTTCTAGAAGTCTGGCACCTGACTCCCTCCCTCTGATTGCCCCAGGGAGTCAATCAAGAACACACTCTCCTAACCCTGGCTTTGAACTCGGTGCACAGAAACCGCCCCCCCTCCCTCTTTTTCTCAATGAGTCCTAATCTCTGAGCTCAAGACTACCTCATGTTTGACTCAGGACTAGGGTGGATGGGTCAAGTGGTCAGGTTGTGCTGCCCTAAAGGAGCTGAGGAGTCCAAGGGCTAGAGCCAAAGGCCGGAGGAGGCCATGCAAGAAGCCCAGAGAAGCCAGGTGTAGTGGTGCATGCCTGTAATCTCCATACTTGGGAGGCTGAAACAGGAGAATCTCAGGTTCGAGTCCAGCCTCACAACTTAGTAAGACTCAATAACTTAGTGAGACCCTGTTTAGAAATAAAAAATAAAAAGGGCTGGAAGGGTCTAGCTCAGAAGTAGAATGCCCCTGGGTTCAATCTCTGGTAAGAAAGAAAGAAAGGAAGGAAGGAAGGAAGGAAGGAAGGAAGGAAGGAAGGAAGGAAGGAAGGAAGGAAGGAAGGAGAGAGAAAGGAAGGAGGAAAAGAAGAGAAAAAAAGGAAAAGGAAAGAAAAGAAAATCCAGATGGATAATAAAGGGCGGGTTGTGAAGAGCCCAGCCCAGAGCTGCTAGGACAGACCTGTGTCTGTGACCAGAACAGTCAAAAGACATTGCCAGCCATCCCTGGAGAACACCTTTTTTGGAGTTCACAAGCACACCAGGCCTGCAGTGCCAGAGAGGAATGCTCCAGGTCTGGGGTTTTCAGACTCAGGCTGGAGCTAGAAACTCAATGGTTCATCAGCTCCCTGGGAACTGCTGACTCTGCCCACCCAAGTCTGCCCTCCTTTGCCTGGGGCGGAGGATCTGGGGGTGCAGGTAGCCTGTTGTTTGTTTGTTTTAAAATAAACCTTATTTTAAGCCGGGCGTGGTGGCGCGCGCTTGTAATTCCAGCATTCGGGAGGCTGAGACCAGAGGATCCGGGTTCGCGGCCAGCCTCAGCTATCTAGTGAGGCACTCCGCAACTTAGTGAGACCCGGTTTCAAAATAAAGAATAAAAAATAGTGCTGGGGGTATAGCTTGGAGGTTGAACGCCCCTGAGTTCAATCCCCGGTACCGCAAAAAAATAAAAAAAAAAAATAAACCTTATTTTAATGCACTTTGTTTGTTAGGACAGTTTTAGATTTGCACAGAAATGTTGAAGATAAGCTGGGCGTGGTGGCCCACGCTTGTAATCCCAGCATTCGGGAGGCTGAGACCGGAGGATCCAGGTTCGCGGTCAGTCTCAGCTACCTAGTGAGGCACTCCGCAACTTAGTGAGACTCGGTTTCAAAATAAAGAATAAAAAATAGGGCTGGGGGTGTAGCTCGGAGGTAGAATGCCCTTGAGTTCAATCCTCAGTACCGCAAAAAAAAAAAAAAAATGTTGAAGATAGTTCAGAGAATGCCCATATACCACGTTTCCCCAGTAGCATTTTACATTAATAGAGTACATCTGTTATAATTAATAAACCAATATTGATATGTTATTATTAGCTAAAGTCCACATTCTATTCATATTTTCTCAGTCTTTCTCCCCTAATGTTCTTTTTTTTTTTTTTCAGTACTGGGGATTGAACTCAGGGGCATTCTACCTCCGAGCTATACCCCCAGCCCTATATTTTATTCTTTATTTTGAAACCGGGTCTCACTAAGTTGCGGAGTGCCTCACTAGGTAGCTGAGGCTGGCCGCGAACCCGGATCCTCTGGTCTCAGCCTCCCGAATGCTGGGATTACAAGTGTGCGCCACCACGCTCGGCTCCTAATGTTCTTTTTCTATTCCAGGATTCTATCACATTTAATCATCATGTCCCCTTAGGCTCTTCTTGGCTGTGACAGTTTCTCAGACTTCTCTTGTTTTAGATGACTTTGAAAGTTTTGAGGAGTCAAGTAGTTTATAGACTGTCCCTCATTTTGGGATCTCTTTAAATTTTTTAATTTTAAAACCAAATACATAAGAATATAAAATTATACGTATTACTGAGGCACCGTGTGATGTTTTGTTACATGCATACATTGTGTAATGTTTAAATCGGATTAAACATATCTATATCCTCAAACATTTATCATTTCCTTGTGGTGAAAACATTTAAAATCCTTTCTCCCAGCTTTTTGAAATACATAGTACATTATCTTTTTTTTTTTTTTTTTTTTTTGCGGTACTGGGGATTGAACTCAGGGGCATTCTACCTCTGAGTTACATCCCCAGCCTTATTTTTTATTCTTTATTTTTGAAACAGGGTCTCAGTAAGTTGTAGAATGCCTCACTAGGTAGCTGAGGCTGACCGCGAATCTGTATCCTCTGGTCTCAGCCTCCCAAATGCTGGGATTTACAAGCGTGCACTACCATACCCGGCTCATAGTACATTATCATTCTGGATAGTCCTTCTCCCGTGCAATAGCACACCGGAACTTCTTACTCCTGTCTGCCTGTATCTTAGCGCTCCTTGATCAACCTCTCCCCAGCCTTCCCTCCCCCCTGAGACCTGTCTAATGCTTTTCTCATGATTAGACAGGGCTTAGAGATTTGAAGAAAGAAGAACAAAGAGGTATAGTACCCTTTCCATCACATCATATTAAGGGTATATAGTGTCAACATGACCTATTGCTGTTAATGTTGCCTTGATTACTTGGCTGAGGAAACATCTGTTAAGTTTGTCACCAAAGTCACTCCCCTCTCACCTTTCCAAACAGTACTTTTCTGCAGGGAATCACTATGCAAGACTCAAGCTTAAGGAATGGGGATTATGTTCCACTTGCTTGAGAATGTTTACATAGATCATTTGGGTTTCTTCTGCTGCGGAGACTTGTCTCCTTTTCTATTTGTTTATTCAATAACTTATTTATAGCCAGGCATGGTGGTGCTTGCCTCTAATCCTAGTACTTGGGAGGCTGAGACAGGAGGATCCCAGGTTCCAGGACAACTTCAGCAAAATAGCAAGACTCTCAGCAACCTAGCAAGACCCTGTTTTAAGACAAAAAAAAAAAAAAAGGGCTGGGGGTGTGATCTGGAGGTAGAATGCCCCTGGGTTCAATCCCCAGTACAAAAAAAAACCATTTATTTCAATATGGATTTATATTATTTTGTGTGTGTGTTTGTGTGGTACTGGGATTAAACTTAGGGGCATTTTAACTCTGAGCTACAACCCCAGCCCTATTTTATTCTGAAAAAGGGTCTCACTAAGTCATGGCGGTCCTCACTAAGTTGCTGAGGATGGCCGTGAACCTGAGATCTTCTTGCCTCAGCCTCCCAATTACTAGTATTATAGGCGTGTGCCACCATGCCTGACTGATCTATTTTATGTCTAAGAAAGCTTGTTTTATTTCTTCAGGTTATAATCCAATATACTACTTTATTTTGTTACTCAAACTGATCCAACGTTGGCCATTGGAAACTCTTTCAATTGATTCCTCTGTCCCTTTGGCATGCCCACACTGGCCAAACCCACCATGGGGTTTGGTTGATTTTGTTTTGCAGGGTTTGTAATAGTACTTCCTTGTTTTATGACACTGTGAGATACTCTAGGTTTCTCTTGTGTATTTTCTGTTGCACTTGTAGAATTTGCCATTTCTCCAAAGAACTAGAAACTCCTTTTTCTTGGACAATGGTATGAGAAACCAAGATCTGGGCACTAGGTTGCTTGTTGCTACTAGGCTATCAGTGCTTCTAGATTCTCTCAAATGATAGAACAAAGAAATATACGTGCTAGACATGGTGGTGCATGCCTGTGATCCCAGTACTTGGGAGACTGAGACAGAAGGATGACGGGTTTGACAGCCTCAATAACTTAGAGAGACTCTCAGCAACCTAGTGAGACCCTGTTTCAAAACAAAAAATAAAAAAGAACTGGGAATGTAGCTCAGAGGTAGCATGCCCCTGGGTCCAATCCTAGTATCATCAAAAAAGAAGGAAGAGGAGGAGGAGGAGGAGAAGGAAGAAGAGTGTGCATACTAGCCCATGCATATACATATACATATATATATGTATTTCTAAATATAACAGTTATGTTTCTGTTAAAATAAACATGAAGATTCCAACTCTACTCCATTATTACATGGATAATTTTAGTTTCCTCCCTGTTTTCCTGTAAAATCCCACTCCAACAGTGAGGAACCTGGTTCCCATAATTTGCATCTATTTACTTAATTGTTCAACTCCAGTACACACTGTCGTAGCACCAGAATTGTTAACACAAACCATCATAGGAAAAAAATTTATCAACTTGAGTAAAGTGCTTAGATGCAATCTTTTCTACCTTTAATCTTATAGACTCTTCTCATTCTCAAAGTTGCCTAAATCAACATCTTACCTCTACCCACTTCTGTGCTATTGTTTCATACATGTGTAATACAGTTATTTTTACATTCTGAATTCCATCTTAGGATCCTTGACCTTCTACCTGTTATTTTTGAAACTGCATACATTAAGTTTTACCCTTTGTGCTGTAAAGTTCCAGAGGTATCAAGTGAATACTGGTTTATATCCACAATCATATTATCATACAGAATAGTTTCACCACGTTAAGAAGTCTTATTGCTTTGTCTTCAATACTTTTTCTCCCCTTGAGCCCAGAGGCATTCTACCTCTGAGTTATACCTCCAGCCCTAATTTTTATTCTTTATTTTGAAACAGCATCTCATTAAGTTGCAGAGGGCCTCACTAAGTAGCTGAGGCTGCCCGAGAGCCTGCAATCCTCCTGTCTCAGCCTCCCAAGTACTGGGATTACAAGCGTGTGCCATCTTGCCCAGCTTCTATGTTATTTTTTATTTTGAAATAGGGTCTCACTAAGTTGTGATCTGGCCTGGAACTTGTGATCCTCTTGTCTGAGCCTCCCAAGTACTGGGATTACTAGAGGCTTGCTCCTGGCTCAATAATATACATACATACATATGTATATTGGTACTGGAGATTGAACCCAAGAACATTCTACCTTTGAGCTAGACTTCCAGCCCTATTTTATTTCTTATTTTGAAACAGAGTGTTGCTAAATTGTTGAGAGTCTCGCTAAGTTGCTAAGACTGGCCTTTAACCTATGATCTTCCTGTCTCAGCCCCCAAGTATTAGGATTACAGCCCTGTGCCACCATGCCCAGTTAAAAATATTTTATTATATGGATGCACCATAGTTTATCCACTCAGCTACTAAAGGACATTGAAGGACACCTGGATTGCTTCCAGGTTTTGGGAATTATAAATAAGGCTGCTATAAATATACCTGGACAGGCTTTTGTGTGGACATAAAATTTCAATTCTATTGCTGGATTGTATGGTAAAACTATGTTTAGCTTTGTAAGAAGCTGCCAAACTGTCCTTCCAAAGTTCTTGTACCATTTTTCATTCCTAACAACACTGGATGATAGTTCTTATTTTATACCCTTGCAAGAGATTGGTATTGTCAGGTTTGTTTTTGTGGTACTGAGTGTTGAACCCAGAGGCATTCTACCTTTGAGTTAAACCTCCAGGTCTCTTTTTTATTTTTTGTTTTGAAACAGGATCTTACTAGGTTACTGAGAATCTCTCTACTTGCTGAGGCTGGCCTCAAACCTGTGATCCTCCTATCTCAGCCTCCCAAGTACTGGGGTCTCAAGGGTACACTATCATGTGTGGTTTCAGGGTTTTTTTTCTTTTCTTTTCTTTTTTAATTTTAATAATTCTAATAGCTGTGTAGAGGAATTTCATTGTTGTTTTAATTTTGAATTTCCTAATAGTGAATGATGTTGAGCATCTTTTCATATACTTACTTGTCATCTGCACATATTTATTGATGAAGTGTTTGTCCAATCTGTTTTTTTCTCCACAGTGCTGAGGATTGAACCTAGGGCCTTGCACATGCTAGGTAAGTGCTTTGCCGCTGAGATACATCCCCAGACCTGGCCCGCTTTTCAATTGGATTGTTTGTTTTCTTATTGTTGAGTTTTAGGAGTAGATTTTGGATATAAGTCCTTTATCAGAGATATGTTTTGCAAATACCTTCTCTAAGTCTCTGGTTCATTTTTTGATTTTCTTAATATTCTCTTTTGCAGAGCAGAAAAGCTTCTAATTTTTTTTTTTTTTCTTTCTGTTACTGGGGATTAAACCCAGGGACATTCTACCTCCAAGCTATACCCCTGCCCCCCCCCTTTATTTTATTTTATTTTATTTTTTACAGTACTGGGGATTGAACTCGGGGGCATTCTACCTACAAGCTATACCCCCTGCCCTATTTTTTATTCTTTATTTTGAAACCGAGTCTCACTAAGTTGCGGAGTGCCTCACTAGGTAACTGAGGCTGGCCACGAACCCGGATCCTCTGGTCTCAGCCTCCCGAATGCTGGGATTACAAGTGTGCGCCACCACGTCTGGCTCCCCTGGCCCTTTTTATTATTCATTTTGGTGGGGGTTTTTTGTGTGGGGGTGTGGTTACTGGGGATTTAACCCAGGGGTGTCTGCCTCTAAATTACACCCCAACTTGATTTTATTTTTAATTTTGAAACAGAGTCTCACCAAGTTGCTTAGGCTGTCCTCGAACCTATGATCCTCTTATCTCAGCCTTCCAAGTACTGAGATTACAGGCATGTGTCACCATATCTGGCTAGAAAATTTTAATTTTAACAAAACTGAAAGTTACTAACTTTTATTGCTTTTATTTAGTTTGTATCCAAAAACTTAATTAGCAAATGTAAAGTCATCTAGATTTTTTCTAGAAGTTT
Source organism: Graphiurus murinus (assembly GCA_004027655.1). Lineage (NCBI taxonomy): Eukaryota > Metazoa > Chordata > Mammalia > Rodentia > Gliridae > Graphiurus > Graphiurus murinus. The sequence continues at coordinate 15,347 of PVLC010007311.1, read as the reverse complement.
CATTGTTTGGCATTTTATACTTAGGCTTATGATCCATTTTTGTGAAATGGGTAGGATCTGGGTCCAGGTTCATTTTCTTACACATGTTCCAGTTGTTGAATATCTGTTGAAAGTACTGTCCCTCCTCCATTGACCTGCTTTTCTTCTTTGAGCAGGATTAATTGATTGTATTGGTATGGATCTATTTCTGGGCTCTTTATTCTATTCCACCGATCCATGTATCTGTTCTTTCACCAATACCATGCTATTTTGATTAGGTAGCTTTATAATTAACCTTGAACTGGGCATGTGGTGCACACCTGTAATCCCAGTACTTGGGAGACTGAGACAGGAGCCCCCCAACTTTATTCTTCTCCTTTAATACTATGTTAGATAATCTATGCCTTTTGAATATAAACTTTACAATCATATGTCGATCTCTACAAATAGCTTGCTGGGATTTGGACTGGGATTTTATTGAATCTATAGATCAAGGTGGGAAGAATAGACATTTCAACAATATTGAGTTTTCCAATTCATGAACATGGACTGTCCATTTATTTAAATCTTTGATTTCTTTCAACAGAGTTTTGTACTTTTCCCTATATGGATATGCTACGTATTTTATTAGATTTATGCCTAAGTATTTCACTTTTTGGGGCTCTTAACTTGTCAAATGATACTGTTAGGTAGCTAGCTGGACATTAGCAGTTGAGAGGCACCTGAAGGCCACTTGACCTCTCTTATTTAGCCTTCCCTACCCCCATGGGAAGAGGACAGAGAAACAACACAGGGCCATTAGGATGTGACATGCAAAGGGCAGTCAATTCCCCCAAATGTAATACCTATGAAGAAGGAGGCGTCCAGAGAGAATAAAACCCAACATGTGGAAAACTGCACAACTGAGCATGGTGGTGCACAGCTAAGCATAGTGGCGCACATCTGTAATCCTAGAACTTGAGAGGATGAAATAGGAAGATCACAGGTTTGAAAGCAACCTAGTGTGACTCTATTTAAAAAAAAAAAAAACCAAAAAATAAATAAAATAATAGGGTAGGGGTGTAGCTAGATGTAGAATGTCCTTGGGTTCAATCCCCGGTACGAAGGAAGGAAGGAAGGAAGGAAGGAAGGAAGGAAGGAAGGAAGGAAGGAAGGAAGGGGAAAGAGAGAGAAAGAAAGAGAGAAGGAGGAAGAAGGAGAAGGGGAAGGGAGAGAAGAAAGAGAGAGAGGGGAGAGAGAGAGAAAGAAAAGAGAGAGGAAAGAGAGAGAGAGAGAGAGAGAGAGAGAGAGAGAGAGAGAGAGAGAAGCCAGGTGTGTTGCACACTCCTGTAGTCCCAGTACCTGGGAGGCAGGAAGGAGACAGGGAGATCTTGGGTTTGAAGCCAGCATCAGCAAGCTAGTGAAACCTTATTTCCAAATAAAAAATAAAATAGGGCTGGGGGTACAGTTCAGAGGTAGAATGCCCCTGGGTTCAATTCCTAGCACTACAAAAAAGAAAACAAACCTACATGCTGCTTTCTGCCTGTAGAAACGGACTGTTCCAGACCTCATCTCCTGAACATAACCTCTTTGCCCCAGGCCACTTTCAACTTCGAAGAAAACGGCCCATTCCAGATGCTTTCCTCTGGAGCATGACCCCTCCCCTTTTTCCTTGGTCTTTTTCACATGGTGTCTAAATAAACCTCCTGCATTCCCCATTTGTGCTTTGAATGCTTTTTATACAGAAAAGCAAGAATTTAGGTACTTCAGAATAATATAAAATCTTCTACCCAATAAGTACCATTTTTTTAATATTTCAAATTCCAATAATTTATTGCTGCTATAAAGGAAAGCAATTGCCTTTATATATTAACTTTGTATGCTGAGATCTTGCCATACTTGCTTATGAATTCCAGGAGGTTGGACAGGGGCTGTAGCAGAGTGGTAGAGCACTTGCCTAGCTTGTGCAAGGCCCTGGGTTCAGTCCCCAGCACCACACACTCACACTTCCAGGAGGGTTTGGGATTTTATACATGGACAACCATGTCTTACACACACACACACACACACTATATATATATATATATATATATATATATATATATATATATATATATATATATATATATATATATTATATATATATATATATAATATATATATATAATATATATATATAATATATATATACTTTTTTCCTGCTCCATTATTTATTTCCATGTATATACTACCCTTTCAAGTTTACAATTATGTTATAATATATTTTAATAGCTAGAAGAGCTAGTCTCATTATTACTATTAGTCAGAATTTTTCTAATCTGTCTTGTTTAAGTTTATTTTTCAGTTGAGCATTACGTGTGTGTGTGTGTATGTGTGTGTGTGTGTGTGTTGCTGGGGATTGAACCCAGAGGCATTCAACCTCTGAGCTATACCCCCAGCCTATTTTATTTTTATTTCAAAACAAGGTCTTGCTAGGTTGATGAGTCTCATTACTTGCTCAAACCTGTGATTCTCCTGTCACAATCTCCTAAGTACTTAGATTATAGGCCTTCATCACCACATCTAGCTGAGAGTTTGTTAAATGTTTTTTCTGCATTAATTGATATAAGTATATAAAAGTATATAATTTCTTCTTTTTTGTGGTACTGAGGATTGAATCTATTTTATTTTTTATTTGGAAACAGAGCCTCATTAAATTGCAGATGGCCTCACTAGGTTGCCTAGGCTGGCCATGGACCTACTATTCTCCTGTCTCAGCCTCCCAGTACTGGGATTGCAGGTGTGTGCCACTGTGCCAGGCTTTAGTTTTCCTTTCTTATAATGTCTTTCTCTTGGTATTAGTGTAACGTTGGCCTCATAAAATTAGTTAGAAACAAATAATTATTAAACATGTGCCAGGAAGGACAGAAGCACTGAGTTAAAAACCCAATTAAAAATCCCTGCCCTCGCCGGGCGTGGTGGCGCACGCTTGTAATCCCAGCATTCGGGAGGCTGAGACTGGAGGATCCGGGTTCGCGGCCAGCCTCAGCTACCTAGTGAGGCACTCCGCAACTTAGTGAGACTCAGTTTCAAAATAAAGAATAAAAAATAGGGCTGGGGGTATAGCTCAGAGGTAGAATGCCCCTGAGTTCAATCCCTAGTACCACAAAAAAAAAAAAAAAAAAAAAAAATCCCTGCCCTGCCGGGCATGGTGGTGCATGCTTGTAATCCCAGCATTTGGGAGGCTGAGACAGGAGGATCCGGGTTCGCGGCCAGCCTCAGCTACCTAGTGAGGCACTCTGCAACCTAGTGAGACCCTGTTTCAAAAAATAAAGAATAAAAAATGGGGCTGGGGGTGTAGCTCAGAGGTAGAATGCCCCTGAGTTCAATCCCCAGTACCAAAAAAAAAAAAAAAAAAAAAAAAAAATCCCTGCCCTCCTGGAGTATACATTTTTTTCTTAGGATTACATTTTAAAATTCCATGTTCCTCATTTCCCCACATCTATGAGATGGAAATGACAGTATAGCTACATCATGAGATTGTTGTGGTATACAAGTTAACATATTAAGAACAAAATATGTAAGTGTTTGCTATTACTACTGCTACTACTTCTACTACTACTGTGCACCAAGGGTTAATGCTATCATCTATTGGCTAAGTTTAGTAGTTACAGTCTAGGAGATTCCCAGGCCACCACCCTCCCTGCCCTAACTCTACACTTATTTATTTATTTATTTATTTTTATTCATAGTACCTTAGTGTGAATTCAGGGCCTCATCATGCTAGGCAAGTACTCTACCATTGAGCAGCACTCTAGCCCTCAACTTTGTATTCCTGTCTTTTTCTTCTCTCTCTCTCTCTCTCTCCTCTCTTTTGCTACACCCCCAGCCCTATTTTATTTTATTGTTTTGAAACAGGGTCTAAATTGCTGAGGGTCTCATTCGCTAAGTTGCTGAGGCTGGCCTGGAATTTGTGATCCTTCTGTCTCAGCCTCCCAAGTACTGGGATTACACATGTGCACCACCATGCCTGGCCCTCCTGTCTCTTCAGTCTCTCTGTGGCCCCCTTGATCTCTGGGCTCATTAGCCTATCATATGAAATTTCTTCTCTGATCTAGAGTTATCTTGCCGAGGAGATAGTTAGGTGGTTTTCTCCCTTTGAAAAATACCAAAACTTTAGTAGTTTTGAAAGTGAAGGGAATGAGGATCTTAAGTAGTGATGCTCTAAAGTCTTTGTATTCTTCCTGAATGTTGTGGAGTCTTGACCTGTCCTAGGTTAGAGTGAGAGGGGACTATTTTCTATTTTTGTTTTCTCTAGCTATCACTGAAAATAAGTCCATAACAGGCCCTCCGGGAGTAGGAAAACTCAGTACTACAGCTTGAGTAACAGTTCCAGTGCTTAGCTGGACCCAAAGGACATGGGAAAGAAAACTCTGTATAATGATCCTACCTCTGTCCCAGGAACCCAGAGCTCTTCATCTTTACTATGTCCACAAAGGCCCCCCAAACACCACCTGCTCAGCCTGACAGAAGCCCTACACTACCTAGAGAACAAGCTATGTAAAGATAGGTAATTATAAATAAAGTCTTATTATTGTCTTTGGCTTGGCGCTGTTAAACACGATAGCCAGGCTTTGAATGGCCCATAGCTCTGGCTTCATTAGCAGCCCAGCTGGCATCCCCTGCACCTCAATCCTCAGCTCACCCAGTTCCTCCCCACTAGTCCTCACATCCCCTTCTTGATTCCAGATCAAATCAGCTCTTCTGCTCTAAAGCCTTCACACCTGTGTTGAGGACTTTAGCCTTCCCAGGACTGCTCCACGTCTCTCTTTCTCTCCCCAACCCCCTTTTCTCTTGGAAAACACCCAACACTAATGTCGAGGGAAACTTCTTTTTAGTCTCTGATTATCTTTCCTTCTCCCACCCTCTAGCAATTAGACCTTTCATGGCCAACCAAGATCTGCCTACTATGCTGGGTTTTCTTCAGTCTCCTGGTCTTTGAATTTGCTCTCTTAGTTTTCCTTATATTTTGCACAATTGATTATGTAATCATAATTGCTCTAACCAAACAGTGTTCAGAGATAAAGCTCACCAGAGCTGCTTGACCTTAGCCACCTGGACCAGGCCCTCGCCAGCCTGGCAGACGGGGGTGGCTCCACCAGCTCAGCTCCAGGGCTCCCCCTGCAGTCTGCCCTGTGCTCTGCACCTTGGAGGACAAAGCCTGAGAGTAACAGTCAGCAGCGCAGACTCCCTGCGTCTCCACACCTCCTTGAGAGCCTGGGTAGTGACTGTGGGGAGTCAGCACTGAAACAGAGGAGGAAAGGAGAGGCAGGTGCGGGGAGAGACACTGCCCGGGAGCAGCCAGCACTCTGAGGTGCCAGTTCCCTCCAAACACTATTTCTCAACACCCCTCCCTCACCATGTGTCTGACTTCTCAAGGGAAGGAATTGAAGGGATGGGCTCTGGAACCCAACAGAGGCAAACATTTTGGGTGTTATTGGCCCTAGGAGAGGATGCTTGGTCTAAAAATGAGATTTTTCCCTCTTGAGAAAACAAGGAATGTGTTTTGAAACAACCAGTAAAAAGATCAAATTATCTAATACAATTGCCTAAAGTGCTAATCTTAGTAACACAGAGACAGAATAGTGATTATGTTGGATTAGTAGTAAAGAATGCTGATTTTTTTTTTTTTACCTCTGGAATATTCTTTATAATTATGCTAAAATATACACATAAAATTCACACTTTAACTATTTGATAGGTACAATTCAGTGGCATTAAGTGAATCCACAATGTTTTACAACCATCACCTCCAAGCTACACCCCCAGCCCTATTTTATTTTTATTCTGAAACAGGGTCTCGCTAGGTTGATGAGTCTCACTACTTGCTGAGGTTGTCTTTGAACCTGTGATCCTCCTGTCTCAGCTTCTCAAGTACTGGGATTACAGGCATGCACCACCATGCCTGGCTTCCAGAACATTTTTGTCCTCTTAAACATAATCTCCATGCCCCTTAAGCAACAACTGCCCATTCCTCCTCCCATCAGCCCTTAGTAACCTCTGTTTTACTTTCTGTCTCAATGACTTTGCCTGTTCTTGGTACCACATATAAGTGAAATCATACAATATTTGTTCTTTTGTGTCTGGCTTATTTCAGTTAGCATAATATTTTTGAGAATGGAATTCTTATACCTGTTTCCACTTCCATCTTCTTTATCATCCTGATTGCCATAAAAAATAAATGAAAGTTGCTTTTGGAGCAGCTGGTAGAGCTTTGGGGCATAAGAGAGATGACAGTCTCTGAGCTTTGAACAATAATGAAGATGTCAGTCTGTAGAGGTGAATGGTGAAAGCAAAGCTCATGTGTAAAGGTGTCAGTTTATGCAACAAGCACAGACTGCCTTAGAGGTCATGGTTCATGTATTTGGAGTACTGGGAGAATCTCACCTGAGAGAGAAGACCAGGCAAGAGAATTTCATCAGCTGGCCTCTCCAGTGGATGTTTGGTTTTCTCTAACCTGGAGAATGAGTTTTCCTGAGCTCTGATCTGATTAGGAAAGCAACAAAGAAATAGAGCAAAATGGAAGAATTCAGATGCCAAGATGAATCCTGCCTCCTAGTTTCTTCTCATCTTTTAAAAGACTTTTAAACAATCTTAAGAATGCTCAGAAGCTGGGTGTGTTGGTGCACATCTGCAATCCTCGTACCTGGGAGGCTGAGACAGGAGGATTGCAGGTTTGACTTGTCTCAAGGCAATTTAGCAAGACGCCCAGGAACTTTTGGAGTTGGAGAGTAAAGGGAAAAGTTTGAAGTAGCAGGAAGGAGCATGTGAGAGGAAGATGAAGAAAGAGAATGTAATTTGTATCCTCTTGACTTATCCTCTAGCTTCATCTGTCTTGCCCCATCAAGAGAGGCTGGGATTGGCACCACTGTCAGGTATGTGAGGGGGAGCACACTGCCCAGAAAACTGAGTCAGGCCAGCTCTGCCGTGTGTGTGTGTGTGTGTGTGTGTGTGTGTGTGTGTGTGTGTGTGTGTTACTAGGGATTGAACCTACTTTGAGCTACACCCCTATACCCCCATCCTCTTTTTTAATTTTTTTTTTTTTTGTACTGGGGAGATTGACCCTGGGGCATTCTACCTCTGAGCTACACTCCCAGCTCTATTTTTAATTCTTAAACAGTGTTTCACTAAGTTTCGGAGGGCCTCACTAGGTAGCTGAGGCTGGCCACAAACCTGTGATCCTCCTGTCTCAGCTTCCCAAGTACTGGGATTATAAGCATGCGCCACCACACCTGGCATTTTTTGTTTGTTTGTTTGTTTGTTTTTGAAACAGAGTCTCCCTAGGTTGCTGAGAGTCTTGCTAAGTTGCTGAGCTTGTCCTTTCCCTGTGGTCCTCCTGTCTCAGCCTTCCAAGTACTGGGATTACATGCATGTGCCATTGTGCCTAGCTTCCACACACATTCTTTTCCTAAGGATACCAGTTCTATTGGAGTAGGGCCCAGCCTGTGCCTGTCTGACCTCATGTTAGCTAATTAATCTGCAAAGGTTCTACCTCCAAATATAGTCACATTATGGGTACCTGGGGTAAGGGTTTCAATATTTGGATTTTGGGAGACACAATTCTATCCATAACAGGAATGATCCCATTGTCTTAATTAACATCTCTCCTATGGTGGTGCCTTACCACTGAGGCCTAGATGAGATAGCCAGGCCCTTTCCAAGCCACACCCCAAGAACAGAGCACCTTCTGTTTTGCCCTGTCCTATCTGGCCCCACTTTCAGTTGGTCAACATGTCCTTGTTGGTGTTTTTAGATTTCATTTTAGGCTCATTCTGTCTTTTGTTGAAAGTTATAGGCCCCTGGGGTAAGGTGATGTATTAGTAAGCTTTGTGTTACTGTGACAAAACACCCGAAGCAATCAACTTAAAGGAGGAAAGATTTCAGCTCATGGCTTCAGAGGTTTTAGTCCAGGGTCAGCTGGTTCCATTGTTTCTGGGTCTATCGTGAGGTAGGATATTATGGCAGAAAGGCATGACAGAGCAAAAGTGCTCACCTCATGGCAGTGGGGAAGGAAAGGAGAGGAAGGGAGAGAAAGGAGAGGGGGAGGGGAAGGAGGGAAGGAGAGAGAGAGAGAGGAAGAAGAAGCTGGGGACAACATCTACCCTTCCAAGGAATTTCTCCAGTGACCCACTTCCTCCAACTAGGGCCCATCTTCTATATTTTTGATCACCTTCCAATAGTCCAATTATGAACCTGTCAATGAATTAATCAATCAATGAGACCAGAGCCCTCATGATCCAATCGCTTCTCAAAAGCTCCACCTCTGAACATTGCTGTATTGGGACCAAGTCTTCAACACATGCATTTCGAGAATATTTCAAATCCATGTAACAGGAGATCAGGAGCTGCCCAGAATCTATCTGACAAGAATAGTCGTCAAATTACATGTTGTCTCCTAAAATCACTTGGCCAGACAGACACTGTAATCCTAGTACTTGGGAAGCTAAAACAGGAGGATCTCAGGTTCGTAGCCAGTCTCAGCAACTTAGCAGGGCCTTCTGCAACTTAGTGAGACCCTGTTTCAAAATAAAAAGTAAAAGCTGGGCATGGTGGCGCACGCTTGTAATCCCAGTACTTGGGGGGCTGAGACCAGAGGATCCGGGCTCCTGGTCAGTCTCAGCTACTTAGTGAGGCCCTCTGAAATTTAATGAGAACCTGTTTCAAAATAAAGAATAAAAAAAAAAATAGGACTGGGGGTATAGCTTAGAGGTAGAATGCCCCTGGGTTCAATCCCCAGGTACCTCAAAAAAAAAAAAAAAGTAAAATAGGGCTGAGGGTATAGTTGAGAGGTAGAATGCTCCCGGGTTCAATTCCCAGTAACACACACACACACACACACACACACACACACACACACACACACACACACACACCACTTGACCCTAGGATGAGGCCCTGCCTGCTGTTAAACCTCTAATCAAAGAAATGCACAACTGCCTCAGTCCTCCCTCCCTCCTAGTCTGTAAGGAAGGGACTCCTGACTCTCGTGTACTCTCTTCCGGTCAGCTGCCTCCTCCCAGGTTTTATTCCAGAATAAAATCCGTCCCTGCTGTCGGAGGCTGAGACAGGAGGATTGCAGTTTGAGGACAGCCTCAGCAAGTAATGAGACTCTCATCAACCTAGCAAAATTCTATTTAAAAATAAAAATAAAATAGGACTGGGGGTGTAGCTCAGAGGTAGAATGCTCCTGGGTTCAATCCCTAGTACCACCACCACCAAAAAAAAAAATTCTGTAGAAGAACCATAATTGCCACCATAGTTTCAAGCAATGACTTATCCAGTCTAGCATTTTGTTTCAAGGACCGGAAAAAAACAACAAAAACAAACAAACAAAAAAAAAGGCTCATCTGATTGGGAGAACAAAACTGAAATAAGAAAAAAAAACTTGGGAGGCTGAGACAAGAGCATCACATGATTGAGGACAGTCTCAGCAAGTTGTGAAGTAGTGAGACTGTCATCAACCTAGCAAGGCCCTGTTTTTTTGTTTTGTTTTGTTTTTTGTGGTACTGGTGATTGAACCCAGGGGCATTCTACCTTCGAGCTCCACCTCCAGCCCTATTTTATATTCTTTATTTTGAAACAGGGCCTCACTAAGTAGCTAAGGCTGGCCATGTACCTGGATTCTCCTGTCTCAGCCTCCCAAGTACTGGGATTACAAGCGTTCGCCACCAGGCCCAGCTAAGGCCCTGTTTTAAAATAAAAATAAAATAGGGCTGGGGTACAGCTTAGAAGTAGAATGCCCCTGGGTTTAATCCCCAGGAACAGCCCCCCCCAGCACACACACACACACACACACACACACACACACACACACACACAGGGCATACATATGGAACTTTATGAATTGGAAGAGACTTTTTTTGTGGTACTGGGGATTGAACTCAGGGACATTCTACCTCCGAGCTATACCCCCAGCTCTATTTTTTACTCTTTATTTTGAAACAGGGTCCCACTAAGTTGTGGAGTGCCTCACTAGGTAGCTGAGGCTGGCTGCGAACCTGGATTCTCTGGTCTCAGCCTCCCAAATGCTGGGAGGAGACTTTTGAAATGCCCCCAGCCTCTGTGTGGTGTAAGATATTTTCTAAGAAGCTTCCTAAAATAATGCCTTATTCTTAGATTAACTAGAAAAAGGGCTAAGAGCTTGAACTTGGGAGTCAAATAGAATGGGTTAGAATCCTGTCCTCCTAAGCCTCAGTTTCCTTGTTGTTAGATGGAAACATTTCCACTAGGAGATTATTATAGCAAGTTCACAAGATAATGTGATGATATATATAAAATATCTAGTAGTAGCCCGGCATGGTGGCGCACGCTTGTAATCCCAGCTGGAGGATCTGGGTTCGTGGCCAACCTCAGCTACTTAGTGAGGCTCTCTGCAACTTAGTGAGACTCTGTTTCAAAATAAGGAATAAAAAAAAAAAAAAAATAGGGCTGGGGGTGCAGCTCGGAGGTAGAATGCCCCTGGGTTTAATCCCGAGCACCACATACACACACACACAAATCTAGTACTATGTCCAATTGTAGATACCAAATAAACGGGAGATAGTTTTTATTCTTTACTTAGGCACCAATAGAAGACAATGAAAGGCTTCTCAGCTACTAAAAATTATGAGCATATGGATTTTTCAGTTACACTGAAATGATATGTAACGAAATAAGGCTAAGCCAAACACTCAAAGTGTCTTGCTACTTTCCTGGGCTGTTGTTTTATGGCCACCTGGGACTTACCTATTCATTCTTTCTCACCTAGGTGAATTCTGATCTGGAGGCTAGAACAGCATAGCACTATAACCATCAATCATGCTGTCACCGAAGAGAAGCAATTAGCTCTCTTTCCAGGGTGCACTTTGGATCATATTGGCCAATAGACTGGGCAGCTGGGACTGCACCCTGCGGAGAAGCAGCAACACTATTCCCTGAATTAATACTTAAGGCTGAACTTCTAGGCTCTTCTCTAGCATTAGAAAACTAGTGCACAAACTGATGGCATACCATGTAAACCCAGTACTTGGGAGGCTGAGACAGGAGGATCACAGGTTTGAGACCAGCCTCAGTAATAGTGAGACTCTCAACAACCTAGCGAGACCCTGTTTCAAAATAAAAAAATAATGATAATTAAAAAGGGCCAGGTGCTGGGCATTTAATCCCAGTACTTGGGAGTCTGAGACAGGAGAATTACAGGTTTGAGGGCCGCCTCAGTAAGTAGTGAGATTCTTATCAACCTAGTAGGACCCCGTTTCAAAATAAAAATAAAATAGGGCTGGGGATGTAGCTCAGAGGTAGAATGCCCCAGGGTTCAATCCTCAGTACTACAAAAAAAAAAAAACCACCCAAAAACCAAAACCAAAAAAACAAACCTTTGGAAAAAGTTTGGCATCATACCAAGTTAAAGATAGTCATAATCTATGATTCCTAGATATTCATTCACAAAAGAAATGCATGCACACAAATATTTATTTGTAATAGATAAAACTGGATGCAACCCTATTCCAGATACTATTGCTGTGAATTAACTACTTAAAGATTAGTGGCATAAAACAACCACCATCTTAACATGTGTATGGATTCTGTGGGTCATGAGTTCAGAGGAGCCTAGAAGGGATTATTTGTCTCAGTGGGGAGGGGCTGGAATCTGGTAAAGGCTTGTTCACTCACACATCTGGCTGTGAATGCTGGCTGCTGGTCAGGAACTCAGCTATGCCTGTTAGCCAAAACACCTGCGTGTTGCCTCTCCTAATTAGGACCATGGATGTAGCTCGGAGGTAGAATGCCCCTGGGGTCAATCCCCAGTACCACAAAAAACAAAGACAACTCAATGAGGCAGGCACTTTTTGATTCCCATTTTATAGATGAGGAAACTGAGATTTAGAGAGATTAAGTAACTTGCATGTTTCATAAGAGTTTCACCAGCCAGGCATGGTGGCACACGCTTGTAATCCCAGTACTTGGGAGGCTGAGACCGGAGGATCTAGGTCCTCAGTCAGCCTTAGCTACTTAGTGGGGCTCTCTGCAACTTAGTGAGACCCTGTTTCAAAATAAAGAATAAAAAATAGGACTGGTGGTGCAGCTCAGAGGTAGAATGCCCCTGAGTTCAATCCCCAGTACCGCAAAAAAAAAAAAAAAAAAAAAAAAGTTTCACCAACAATTCATATCCTGACACTCACACTTTACTCTCAGCCCCTAGGATATAATATTTGCTTTGGACTCCTCCCATTCTGCCATAGGACATTTAGTTTTTTTCCTCTTGTGGTTTCTAAAAACAGAATTACCAGGACAATCCAGGAGTGGTGGTATACATACCTGTAATCCCGCTACTTGGAAGGCTGAGACAGGAAGAGCTCAAGTTTGACAGCCTTAGCAGCATAGTAAGGTTCTCAGCAACCTAGCTAGACCTTGTTTGAAAATAATAATAATAATAATAATAATAATAATAATAATAATAATAATAATAATAATAGGTCTAGGAGTATAGTTTGGAAGTAGAATGTCCCTGAGTTCAATCCTCAGTGCTACACACACATAGATAGATAGCTTAGATAGATAGAAAGATAGATAGATAGATAGATAGATAGATAGATAGATAGATAGATAGATAGACGGATAGACAGATAGACAGACAGACAGATAGACAGACAGACAGACAGACAGACAGGGCTTGGGATGTAGCTAGGAGGCAGAATGCCCCTGGGTTCAATTCCCAGTACCATTAAAAAAAAAGAAAAAAGTGAGGTCAAAAGTCTTGACCAACACTTGAAGATTCAAATGAATATTCCATGTTATTCTCAATCCATTGTGAAGCAATTTACAATGACATCTTGCAGGGTTGAAGTGAAGGGTTAGAGTCATGGCAAGTTTAAGGAATTCAATTTTAGAGTTCTCTGCACAACTTCCCTCACCAAGATGTTACATGCCGGTGAATGCCTAAATATTATCCTCTTCACTTGACTCAGAATATTTTAGAAGGTTTTATTTCCCCTTTCTTGCATGCTTTGGTTAACATCAGTACCTGGAAAAAGAGATTTAAATATTTTGGTCCTTTTTTGGTACTGGGGATTGAAGTCAGAATCGGTCTACTTCTTTTTTTTTTTTCTTTTTTGCGGTACTGGGGATTAACTCAGGGGCATTCTACCTCCGAGCTATACCCCCAGCCCTATTTTTTATTCTTTATTTTGAAACCAGGTCTCACTAAGTTGTGGAGTGCCTCACTAGGTAGCTGAGGCTGGCCTTGAACCCCGATCCTCTGGTCTCAGCCTCCCGAATGCTGGGATTATAAGCGTGCGTCACCACGCCCGGCAGAATCAGTCTACTTCTTAGCTACACCCTCAGTCCTTTTTAATTTTTGTTTGTTTTGTGGTACTGATGAGTGAAGCTGGGGGCATTCTACCACCAAGCTACACCCCCAGCCCTATTTTATTTTTATTTTGAAACAAGGTGTTGCTAGGTTGATGAGAGCTTCACTATTTGCTATGGTATCCTCCAACCTGAGATCCTCCAGTCTCAGCCTCCCAAATACCGAGATTACAAGCGCGTGCCACCATGTGCGGCTACCATGGAATTTTCACTGAGTTACAACTCAATATTATTCCTTTAGGTTTTTGTGTGCTCTTTTTATAAAAAATAGCCACATTTCTACATGTCTCCCCAAACTGTTAAAAACATTGCCCACTGTATTACTCATTGTTCTTTAGATAGTCATGTAATGAAAGCCTTCTAGAATTCAATGTCAAGGGAAATGTTGGTCTCATCCCATGAAATAATATGCTTCCTTTGATTAGAAAATGAGAATTATATAACCTTCTCTCTTTTTTTATTTTTGTCTTGGTTGCAAGTACTTCTAATTCAAATTTAAAGTTTAACTTTCATAATGATCTTATTCTGAGTTTCTGATATTGGAATGGAAGCTCCCAGAAGGCAGAGATTCTATTTTTGTTCCCTGTTTCAGGGGAAAGCTCCAGAGAGAGGGAAACAGCTTTTCAAAAGCCCTATGTTGGGAAAGAGATTTTTTTTTTAAGCATATAAACATCACGTAACTCTATGGTGTTTTAGCCTGTTTCAATTGCAGCATAAAGCAACATCCTAAACACTGAAGCACTCTTAGGAGAGCGAACTCCACTCGCTGCTCTCACTAAACAACAGGGTGTAAGTATAATTTTAGAATGATCTTGCTGCTCATTAAAATCATTTCTTATTGGAATTTATGGCCCTCTGTAATGCATGAAAGACAGAGCGGGGCTAAAAAGATGGTTTTCTGCTTTTTGGTGTCTCTGTGGTATTAATGTAGCATATGGCTAAAACAGGGTGTTATTCCACCTGGAATAGCTATTCTTTGGGAGAATTAATATGAGGGAGATCCAGCTAGAAAAAGGCACCTGACCAAAAAAAAAAAAAAAGCAGATCATCTTGAAATCCACTGAGTGGATCACATGCTCCTTCAAGCTGCCACCTGAACTCTGGCTTCTTGCCTCTACTCCACCCCTGCCCTTTGGCCCCCAGCAATGACAGGTCTTCCTAGACTTTGGTCTTTTACTGATGGCTGCTCCACCTCCATGTTCCAGCTACTCTGCTCGCCAAGCCCCAGGACCCGTTCCCCCACTTCTTGGCACTTCTGACCTTCGGCTTTGCTTCCTCTTGGTTGTTCTGCTCCCTTAACTCTGACAGCTGGCATTTGGTTGTCCTGGTGGGCACCGTGCCCACCCACCCCAGCCTTTGTTTGGATCAGCTTCTAGTGTTTGCGGGGTACTTATCTCCCGGGAAAGGGCCTCAGAGTCACTGCTTCCCCAGAGACTTGTGCTATTTTCTGATTCCCCAGTCTTCTACCTTAGAAGACAGAACATCCAAGGTGACCATCTCCTCCATTGTCCTCAAAATGTTTCTGCATCATCACATGATCCTTCCTCCTTTGCTCTTGACTTTATTTTTATTTTTGTGGTACTGGGGATTGAACCCAGGGGCATTCTACCTCCAAGCCACACCCCCCCCGGGCCCAGTTTTTTTTTCTTTCTTTTGGGGGGGGGTACTGGGGATGGAACCCAGGGGCATTCTACCTCTGAGCTACACCCCAAATCCTATTATTTAAAAAAATTTTTTTTTTTTTTTTGGTACTGGGGATGGAACCCAGGGGCATACTACCTCCAAGCTATACCCCCAGCCCTATTTTTTACTCTTTATTTTGAAACAGGGTCTCACTAAGTTGCAGAGAACCTCACTAAGTAGCTGAGACTGGCGCGAACCCAGATCCTCCCGTCTGAGCCTCCCAAGTACTAAGATTACAAGTGTGTGCCACCATGCCCGGCTTGTTCTTGACTTTAAATGAGAACTGTTTTGGTTTTTTTTTTTTTTTTTTTTTTTTTTTT
>PVLC010007310.1:0-64043 GCA_004027655.1 Graphiurus murinus | reverse complement strand
GTTTACCTTCCACACCCCCCCATTAAAACTCTACTCCCTCCCCCTGCTCTGGCAGGTGCCTCAGTTTACCTCTGTATCTCGGCAGCTCCCTTGCCCAGCTCAGAGTCCCCCCGACTCCCCTGCAAGGACTGCCGGCTGGCCTACGCGTTCCCCTCTCAGGGTCTCTGCGCCTGGAATACGCCCCCCACTCCTCACGTGGCTGGCGCCTCAGCCACTCCTGTCTCAGCCCACCCCCTCAGGAGGCCTGGCCAACCCAGCCCACCACTGTCTACTGCGTGCCCAGCACAGACGGGAGACGCCAAGCAGGTCCCCGCCCAGGCAAGGAAGCGCTGCCCGTGTAATGGCAGAGCCCCGTCCCCGCCACCAGCCACACCGCGCCCCGCCCGGCAGCACGGAGGAGGCAGCAGAGGAGCTCTGCAGCCCCCACGCCCTGGGGCTTGGCAAAGACGCGGGGGGTGTGGGGAGCTGGCTGGGAAAGCAGGCCTGGGCAGGAGCCATTTCTGCACCCCAGCTGCCCCACTCGGACTCTCCAGCAAGCGACAAAGCAGCCAGAGCCCACTGCCCCGCAACTGCAGAGGTGACACTCCCAGCCAGGGGCTCCGACCCACCCTTCTTACCCCATGACACCTCCCCAGGCCCGAAGCCCTCAGTTCCAGGGTCTGCGCCGCCTACCCCAACCTGGCTGCTGGCCTTCCAAGCCCGATGCAGCCCGCTCCCACACACACACGCACAGGCCCCCCGGCCTGGACTGTGTTCCCCGTTCCCCGAGGAGCAAGCACCACCTCCTCCAGAAAGCTTCCCCCTCCCCAGCCCTATGGGCATAGGCCTGAGCCAGCATGGAGGCCAGATCACGGAGACCCCCTCACGGAGGCCCACTCCAAGTTACTGGCCCGTGAATGAAGGTGGGAAAGGGCATCCAGGAAAAGGGACACGCTGTCCAAGGCCACCCGGGCAGTCGGCGGTCCCTGGCGGCACAGCCCGGCCCAGGTCGAACACCAACCTGTGTTTGCACACCCAGAGCCCGGGGCTGGGGTCGGGGAGGCTCCAGGGCCGGCTCAGCTCTGACTCGCTGGCTACCGCAGCGCCCACCCGTCCGCTGCCTGGGTCCCTGGGAGCTGCCCTGGCAGCCGCGGCCCTGGGCAGGGACACCCCCCGGGCAGGGCAAGCCCAGCTCCACACACTGCACGCCAGGCTGGACTCCTGCCTGCCCAGGACTCCCAGCCACCCTGTCCCCCTGCCCTGGGCACTCGGCATCGGCCTGCCTCCCTGCTGGCTGCTCGGCTACAAAGACTTGGGCCTTGGGGGCCCCAGGCAGGACCAGAGGGCAGCAGCGGGGCCACGCCTGTCCTGTGAGGATCCCACAGCTCCCAGCTCGCTGCTCCAGCCCCAGTGCTCCCCTGCAGGCCAAAACGAGGCCTGAGGCGGCCTGCCTGGACTCCCAGGTAGTGACCTGAGCCTCCTGCAGACATGCACACCCCCGTACGGACACGCAGCCGCTCGCCTCCTGGGCCCTGGTGCTGAACTGGACTCCTCTTCCAGGCAGAGCTCCAAAGCCACCGCCTCCAGGCAGGCGTCTGGGCTCTGCAGGAGACCCCACCACCACCCACGCGGCTGAGCCACCTCAGCCGTCCCACACCATGCCCCAGGCAGCACAGAGGGGGCGGCGCTGCCGTGCACCCAGCTCTGCACAGACGCCTCTGTTCCTCAATGCAGTGACTGCTGGATCAGAATCCCGTGGCCCTGGGACCTTCCCAGTGGTCAACTTGAGGCCCAGGCTGGGAGGAGACCAGGTGGACCGGACCTGTGGGGGCAGGGTCGCCCTCCGCAGACATTCCACGGCTGGCCAGGTCACAGGCTGAGCAGGTGGCTGGCACCTGCGCCATGGCTGGTTCCAGCCCCGACCTCGGTGGCCATCTGCCCTGTCGGCCTCATTCGGCCTGGCAGCTGCGAGCCTGCCCACTCACCCACCTGGCATCGGTCACTCCGGACAGCCCTTGCCCAGCTCTGGGTGATGTGGGGAGGGGACAGGCAAAAGCCCAGGTTCAGGGCACGGCAGAACTCCAGGCCTCGTTTGGAGGGACGGGCTGCAGACCCCAAGGGTGGAGACTGGTCCCGGTTCCCACCGTGGGGAGGCAGAACCAGGCCGGCCCCTGCTGGAGACTAGCTCCTGCGCTAAGCTCAGCGCTGCCCCAGGGCCTTTGCACAGGCTGCTCCACTGCGCAGTGTTCTTCCTCTGACCTCCACATGGCTGGCCCTCTCAGTGGAGAAGTCGCCACCTCACAGAGGCCTCCCTGAGCACTCCATCTGACCAGCCTCTGGGGTCTCCACCCTGTCACCCTCCCTGACCTCTCCTGGTACCAACTGCTCCCAACCACCTATCACTTTTCCCCTTTACACGATTACTGCCCGTGTCCACCACGTGCGCTCCCTGGTTCCTCTACACGTAACCTTCTGCTCCACAGACTGGCTTCTGCCCCGCAGCGCCCCCTCTCCTGTCTCTGCTCCAACACCAGCTACGGTTCCCAGCTGTGCACAAAACTAGCCCCTGATCAAGTCAGACTGAGCCCCGAACCTTCCTATACCCTGACCCTTGAGTCGGGCCACCTTGGGGCTCAAGGCTGCCCCAAGTCCCATCTGAGCCCTGATCCCGGCTGCTCACATCCTGACCTGGCCGCGACCTGAGCACAGTCTCAGGCGCGTCACAGAGGCGACACCAACGACTTCCCTCGACAGACTGTTTACTACGTGCCCAGCTGTGTCGAGCGCCACAAACGCATCACCTAGTCCCGTCCCCGCCGCGGCTCCGAGGGCGCCAGCGCCTCCCACGCACAGGTGTGGCTCGGAGCCGTGCGTGGCCCGACCTCCTGTGGGTACAGCAACACCTGCACCCACACCGGCTCGGAGCCACCCCGTGTCCCCTCGCTCCTGCCCCTACCGTGCTCACCTCCCCTGGGGTGTGCCCATGGCGCCCCCTCCGCCACCCTCTCAGGCTCTCCCTTGGTGGGATGGCAGTCCCTTGGGGCCACCCTGGGCCCAGAATGCCACCAGCTCTGCCCCTGAGACCCAAGTCCCTACTGCAGCGTTCCACCCAGCTCCAGCCGTTGCCCTCACCGAGGCGGCCCCGTCTTTCCCCTCGCCCCGCTGGGTTCCTGCGGCCCTGGCCCTCGGCCATCCTCGCTCCCTCTGCCCATGTTCTCCCCCGCGACCAGGCTTGCTGCCGGAACCTGCCTCTGCCTTTCCAGCCCCTGAGCCCCACACCTGTCGCCCAGGGCCCCTGGACGGCTGTCACCTCTCCCCAGGACCCTGCGCCATACCTCCTCTGGGTGCACTTCCCCAGACCCTACCCAGGAGGGCCCCAAGAGGCCACCCGGCCTCCTCTGCCAGCCTGGGCTGCCCGGGCCTCTGTGCCCATATCCACCCTCAGCTCCTCCACACCGGGGCTCGGCCTGCACGGGGCCCGTGCTGGGCGGCATCGAGGAAGACGAAGACAGGGGGTCTGTGGCCATGAGCCCCTCACGGAGCCTTCCGGGCCATCCCCTGGGAGCTCAGCCTGGGGCCCAGCGTCGGGAGCCCACATGGAACCTGACAGTTTGCCCATGAGGAGGTCACACAGTTAGGCAGAGCCCACCACTGCCCCACCTTACAGACAAGGAAACTGAGGCCCAGAGGCAAGTGGCCTGCCATTGATCCTGAGGCCAGTTCTGCAGCCACTGCCGGTTCTCAAGCCCCCCTCAGCCTCTGCTGCGAGTACAGAGTACCCCAACACACCAGCCAGCACCCGCCTCCCTGACCCCTGACCTGAGCTGGAAGCCCCCAAGGGCAGCCGCTGCCCCCTGCCATGAGGCCAGAGGGACTCAGCGTTTGTTCCACCCGCCTCTCTCCATGGCCCCGTCCTCTCCCCTTGGAGAAACCCAGCATGGGCCAGCTCTGCCCAGAAATGGCCTCGCAGCCCGGCCCTCACTCACCCGACGGTGGAGGAGCAGGGCTGCCACCGCAGGAGCTGCTGCCCACGGCCAGCCCGGGGGACGCCGGGCCCCCTCCATGCCACGGGGGAAGCTGAGGCCCGGAGGGCTGGCCCAGGGTCACAGCACACGAGGGTCAAGCCTGTGTCTCCAGACTCCAACGCTAACCTCCTGCCCAGCCCTGGCCTGGGATAAGGAAAGCGGGGACACAGCTCCCCCACCCCCGCCCCCCTGCCCTGATCCTGGTCACACACCCTAGGGACAGAAGAGCAGCCCCTGGAGACCGCAGCTGGCCCTGTGCTGCCTGGGCCAACCCCGTGGGCCCAGGAAGGTCATGCAGTGGCAGCCCACCACCTTCACACACATGGCCGTTCACACAGAAAGCCACCTCTTCCAGGGAGCCTCCAGGATGGCCCCTGCCCTGCCCCTAGACCAACCCCAGCTCTCCTGCCAAGAGGGCTGCCCAGGGTGTCAGGGCCAAGAATACATACCCTGCCCAGCCTCGGCTCACCGAGACCTTGAGCGAGCCCCTGGCCCGGCCTCAGTTTCCCTGCCTGTCAGCAGAGTTCAGTGGCACTGACCTGTGAGCTCTGTTTGGCTCTGGCCCCGGGGAGCCCGGCCGGGTTCCCCAAGACAAAGGCAGTGGCCAGATGTTCTGGGGGGCCTGGAGCCGTCTTCCACATGGGGTACGGGTTCTGTGAGGGGTGAGCTTTGCCACCCAAACGCCCAGCAGGGCCGAGTGCCCTCCCCAGCCACCCTTTCTCCCTGCACCCCAGACCTTCCAGCAGAGGTTTGGGTGGAGGGGCCGGGGGGAGACCCCAGGGCCCTCTCTCTCCGTGGTGGGCAGCCTGGCCCAGTGACCTGCACGGGGCAGGCTCCTAGGGCAGGCGGGTGCCGCTGGGAGCGCTCTGGGGCAAGGAGCCCTCCAGCCACAGCGCGCCCGCCCCGCACCGGGGGCCCCAGCCAGCAGGCTGCCCCAGATGCGGTCTCCATAGGAACCAGAAGCCCCCCACAAGAATCACAGGGACATAAAGGAGGCCCGGGATGACGCTGCCTGGGGACTTGGGCCAGGCCCAGCAGCCTCAGCCACCCCCGGAGCCCTGCCTGGGGACACAGCCACCTCCGCAAACCCGGCCCGCTGGAAGTGGGTGCAGCCCGAGTCGCAGAAGAGGAGCAGGCTGGCGCTCCTCCTCTTGCCTGTGCCGGTGCCCTGCAGGCGGGGGCCCTGCCCTCCCCAGCCCCGGGCACCCCAGGACCAGGCAGTCCTCCCTCTCCTGGCTCTCTCCAAGGTCCCAGGCCTCCAAGGAGAGTGGAGACAGACCCACCCATCAGCCACTTCCGGGGGGGGGGTCCCCAACTCCACACTCGGCTCCCACTCACCCTATTCAGGGCCATGGTGGCTGCTGGGTGGGCGCAGTGATCCCCCCCTCCGGAGGCTGGGAAGGCTGGGGCGCCCTCTCCATGCGCCACCGCTGCCGCCACCGCCGCCGCCGCGACAGTCCCCGTGCCCCCGCCCGCCGCCCCTCCCTCCTCCCTCCTCCCTCCTCCTTCCTCCCTCCTCCCCCCTCCCGTCCCTCCTCCTCCCCGCCCGTGCCCGCCGGGGTCTCACCGCGTCGGCGCTGAGCTGGGCTAAGATGGCGAAGGTGGAGAGCCGGTCACAGAGGCAGCGCGTCCGGAGGGCGTCGAGGGGCACCGTGCGGCAGCCGCGCCACGACCAGGGCCCGAGCTGCGGGGGGGCGGAGGAGGAGGGTCTGGGGGCGGCGGGACACGGGGAGACAGGCAGCGTCAGCGGCGGCCGGTGGCCGGCCCGGCCCGCCGCCCTCCTCTGCGCCCGCCCCGCCGCCGCCAGGCCCCGCCGCCTGGGCGCCCATGGCCGCCTCTGCGCCCGCCCGCCGCCCGCCGCGCGCCCGAGAGCCGGGAGCAGCCCGCGGGAGCGCGGGGCGCGGGCGCGCCAGGGAGGGCGGGGAGCTGGCCCCGCGCCCGGGCGGCCCCGCGCCCCCGCCGGCCCCCGCGAGCCCAGGGGAGCGGCGCCCGGAGCCGGGCGGGGCGCACGTGCAACTTGCAACTCTCGGGGCGAGAGCCCGGGGGCGCGCTGGGAGCCTTCTGCGCTTCCCAGCCCCAAGGTCCTGAGCCCGCTGGAGCTGGAGCTGGAGCAGGAGCAGGTGACCTTGGGACTTCTCCATCCCAGCATCTACCCCCCTCCCCCAGGCCTGGTCCCCGGTGTCTGCAGCCCTTCTCTCCAGGGGCAGGCAGCTGGAAACTTCCCTCTGGGTCGGACCCAGGCCCCTCCTGCGGTTTCTAGGCCCCACACTGCCCAGCTGAGGGTTCAGCAAAGGGCTTGCTAGGTTCCTGTGCACCAGGAACGGAACTGCTGGCAGATCACTCCTCCCCCTCTGCTGTTCCTGAGCCACATTCCCCAGCCTTCCAGGCAGCCCTGTCCAGCACTTCCCAGCATCCAACTCTCAGCCACTGGCCCTGCCTTGCAGAGAGTGCCAGGGAGGGCCTCTGGCGCCAGCCCCTGTCCTGCCCCCAGGGCTCAGGGCCCTCCAGGTAGGGGGCGAAAAGATGCACCCCGAGGATCTTGACACCACCAGGGCTACGTCTGGGAGCTGTCTCCTGAACCCAAGGCCCACGGGGCAAAGCCTCAGCCCTCCCCAAGTCGCCCAGACCCATGCGTGCCCCAGGACATCCAGAGACTAGCCTAGGGTCTTCACACTGCAGTTCCAACCCGTCCCCAGCCAGGAAGGGGTGACAGAGGATTCCCAGCCTCAGGCGCCTCCTCTGGGCACTTCGAAGCCCAGCGCCAAAAGGCACGGGCTCAGTTGCTCTGTGGACTGGTGCTGTCCAGCTGCTTTCCCCAGAGGAGCCCAGAGAGCTGGCCACACGCGCGCTGAGCAACGGGTTTGCTCTGTCACCTGGGTGTCACCCGCCACATCCCTGCTGCACCACCTGGGGGAAGTCAGTACACCCCCTTGCCTCAGTGTCCTTAAATTAGGGGGCGGCCGCCCACTCTGCACAGGCCCGGCTGCAGTGCGTGCCTGGATGGTCATTCCCGGTGTCTGAGAGCGCGTGGGCTCTGGGTCAGGCCACCTTGTTTCCTTCTGTCTGTTTTTAGCAGCCGCAGGAAGTGGCGGCAGACTGCCGAGATCCAGGCCCAGGGAGAAGGGGCCCATTCTGGGCAGGTGGGTGGACCCCCTCCTCCCCGTGGTCCAAGACACTCAGAGCATTCACCTCCCTCTGAAGCCCTCCCCACCGCCTCAGCATGACTTGCTGCAAAGATGCAAAACTGTGGCCTCAGGTCACAGGAAAGATGGGGCCAGGAGGAAGCCCAGGTAGGTGTGGGCCTTGGGCTCCGAGGGCTTAGGGATGAGCGGCTGCTCAGAAGGGTCCCACCTCCAGCCTGTGGCCCTGCAGCCCAGCACAGGATGCACCAGAGTCCAACCCCCAGGACAGAAACCCCTAGACCCTCTTCATGAGAAGACTACAGGTCCTGCGGGCCACAGAATGGGCAGGACCTGGGGTGCAGAGGGGACAGGGAGTCCCTGGAGCTCTGAGTGGCACCCCAGATCTGGCACCCCTGCTGGAGGTTTTCCAAGGCCACCCTCTGCCGCTGTCCCTGCACTCTCCCGGGCAGGAGCCACTGAGCCCTGGCTGGCTCCCCCCTCCCCTGGGCCTGGGGGTGGCGTGCAGCTGTCCCAGGCCTGCAAGCCTCACGCCAGACACAGGAGGAGGCGCTCAGGAGACACTGAGGCGGCCGCGCCCCAGGAGCGCCCTACGTGCTAGTTCTGCCCGTGGTGTGGGCCAGGTAGCTGCTCTCGGGAGCGGGGCACAGATCGGTTTTGTGGTGTACAGCCCACACACGGGCACTAGCTAGCCCCCAGCTCTGAGCCCTCGGCTGCCCTGCCTGCTGGAGGACCTGGGGGGGGAGGGTGGCAACATCCTGAGGCCAGGGTGAGGGGAGCCAGGCTGACCGGGGCCGGCAGCCTGGCGGGTTCCCAGTCGCACTGGTGGGTCCACGGGGTGCCAGGCCAGCAGTGGCCAGCCAGCGCCTGGGAGTCCGCCAGTGCCTGGCCCTGGGGCCCTGCTGTGCCGCCGGTCAGCTTATCAGCAGCCTGCTAGAGTCGTGGAGACCCTCAGCTGCTGCCCACCCTGCAGCTGCAGACCATGGCGGGCAGAGGAGGCACTGCCCCCCGTCCAGGAGACAGGCAGTGGCTGTCCACTCTGCAGGACTGTCCAGCAGGCAGCCAGCCTCAGCCTCCCCCTCTTCTAGCAGGCCCATGACGGTGCATCAGGGAGCGCCCACAACCCCCACTCGCAGCCCTGGGACAGTCCTCTCCATGCCCCTTCTGTACCCAGCAATAATAGCTCCCCGTTGTGCTCAGTTCTTTGTGCATTTGCTCATGTGTTCTTCAGGTCAGCTTTGTAGATAAAGACACCGAGGCTCTGAGAGGTGGCAGATGTCCAGGCCACACAGCAAGACAGCGGTAGCGCCTAGATTCCAGTTTCTGTCTACCTGCCCGCGCCCCACCCCCACCCCCATCCCCGGGCACACGGCATCTGAACCCGGGCTGAACACGGATCTGAGAGGCACATTCAAGGGTAACCTGGAATCTTGACAGAAGGGTGACCGGCCCCAGGCCCAGCAGAGCCGGGGAAAGAATGTGACCGATGAAGGATTCTTAAGAATTATCCAAGCCTTCCCCGCCGCACTGGACCTCAGCTGAGACCAACCTTGAGCAGGACAGGTGGAGGGGTGGCCCCGGCACAGGGACCCCCATGCACCTCCTAGACACACCTCCACCTGGAGAAGGGTGGAAATCCTTAGCCCTCCTCCTTTCAGCAAAACCTCTAGAAAGCAGCTTTGTATGCCCAGCTCCCTGTTTGCAACAGCTGGGAGTTTTTCTTTCCTTCTGAAACCCTTTCTGCCGCACAAGCACCTGTTCCCGTTTCCAGAACACGGGCAGGTCATTCCCTCCTCGTGCACAGCGGCTGCACCCACACGTGCGGGACCATTTGCCACCTCTTGTCTGAGCTACAGAAACTTGGACTATCTGGGTCATGGAGGCAGGTGCCCCCTCCTGGGCCCTGGCCTGAGGAATCCGGGCCAGGTGCACCTGTTCCCGATGAGCCCGGGGCGAGAGGAGGAGCTGGGGCCGAGACTCCCCGCCAGGAACAGAAGAGAGGGGCCTGGCTCAGAGCAGCGGCCCCACCCCGCCTGCATGGGAGGGCCTGGGGGACCCAGGCAGGTCACAAGTGGCCCCATCACAGGGGGCCCACCTGCTCCTGCCAAGGTCACCAATGACGGCTGCCTGTACTGCTCACTGCACCTGGGTGACCCCAAGCCTGGGTCACTCTCTACCTACCCTGGCCCAAGCACCCACCCCAAGAAGCCAGACTGCAGGCTTGAGTAGATGGGCGTCTCTCATCCACACCGCAGCCTGCCCCAGCCATCCTGAAACCCGTCCTCCCACCTCCCCCGATCCGCAGCCCATGGTGGACAAGCCCACTGCCGCCAGCCCTTCTGTCAGGCTCTGAGACCCCTACCACCCCATCCCACAAATAACCCTGTGGACCCCAGCTATTGCAGCCCTGGCCCCAGCCCCCACCCCACTCACCTCCATCTGGCTTCCTCATGTTCCCCACGCCCCAAACCCTCCCGGGGGTCGCCTCTCACACCGACCAAGGGCCACACTACCCCAGTGACTGACCCAACCTCCCCTCCGGCCACACCTGGCTGCCATCCCTGGCTCCATGCAGCCCGCCCATGCGGCAGCCTTCCCCAAATTCCCAGCTCCTGGCACGGCCCCAAGCCGGTGCAGACCCGCCTGCATTTCAGCTTCCAGAGCAGGCCCGTGACCTCGTGCCCAGGTCCCAGGGAGGCTCAGAGAGGACAAGCATGGCCCTGGCTTCTGCGCAGGCAGAAGGACCCAGCGCGGGTGAGAGCCGGGGAGTGTGGGAGGACTCGGGGGACCACACTGAGCTGGCCACAGGCTCCTGCTCTCCCAGCACCTGGCCGGCCTTCTCCAGCCCCAGGAGGAGCAAGTGGGCAGCAAGGCCTGGCCTCCACCCTGGGGCAAACTCCTTCCCGGCCTCTCGGAGCTCAGAAGGCATGCACCCCGACCAGCCCTGCTCAGTAGATGGTGACGGCGCACAGCCCCCGTGCTCACGGACACCAGGGGCTGTAACAGTGGGTGCTGAGAGCCCGGCGCCCGCCGAGCCAGGGCCTCTGCCGCCTCAGGATGCCTCCCGCCGGCCCACGAAGCAAGTGCTATTACGGGACTGTGCGCTGTCAGGGTCCCCTTGGGTTTGATGGGCTAATTCACACTCCAGCGTGAGTGACTCAGAGGGTGTCCTCCCACACAGCAGAAAGAAGCCAGGAGTGGGCACAGAACAGCCCAGCGGGGGATCTTAGGTGCTGGGCAGGCAGCAGGAGTGGAGCCTCTGCAAGCTGGGGCTTCAAGGGGCCCCCACAACTTCTCAGCCTGGCCTTCCTTCAGCAGCCTTCGTGAGCTGTCCTCCTCCCCTGCCCCTGAAGCCAGCCCACTCAGTCGCTCGGCCTCCCACCCGGCTGCCTGACTATTCCCCCAGATGGAGGCTGGGGCTGCCTCCCTGAGGAAGATGGCCCTTGCTGTGAGCAAGCCCCACCTGGCTGCCCCTTCGTCCTGGTGGCCCTGGCCTGGTGCACACAGGACCTCTCCTCCCTCCCAGACTTGGTTTCAGGGCTCCTGTGAGCACCGCCCCCGCCCCCACCAAGGAAGCCCCCCTGACCTCCCCCTCCAAGCCTGGCCTTGCCCCGGTCTAGGAATCCCAGGGGCTTGGCCCCAATCTGCTCGTCTCTGACCCGCAAGCCTGGGGTTTGGACACCTGCCTGCCTGGGTGTGAGTCCCGCTGCCGGGCAAGGCCCAGCCTCGGCGGGGCTGCTGTCCTCGCCCGTGAGCCCGGCACTCGGGGCTGGTTCCGGCTGTGTGTGAGCCTCACTCAGCATCAGAAGTCTAGAGGTCTGCGGCCAGGACTTCAGGGCTCCTCATGTCCCCAGCACGCCAGATGCCAATCTCGCTCCTGCCTGGCGCCAGCCAGCTGTTGTGAGTCAGGCCTTCCAGGACAGGCCACCCCGCCAGCAGCTCTTTTCCTGACCCACGCGCTCAGGCAAGGCCCAAAGGCCTGGGGTCGTGCCAGGTGCAGCAAGGCTCCCAGGGGGTGGCACCTGCCCCCCTCCACCTACTGCCTGCTCCCCAGCGTGGAAAGGCCAGCCTGCCCTCACTCAGACTACCTGCAGCCCTGTTCTACCTGCTGTCACCTGCCCCTGGCAAGGGAGGGCAGCTGGCCAGACACCACGGCCCTCGTGCCCCAGCCCCCGGAACCCAGCGGGAGGCCAAGGGTTGGTGTTTACTCACTCAGCCAGCAGCTCCCTGGCTGGGGGTCGCCGCCCTGAATGTCACCCTGTGCCAGGCACTCCCCTGGCTCTGGCGGATCCCAACCTCAGCACTGTCATGGCCAGCCCAGCCTCAGCTCTACCCCGACCGCTCCCAGGCTGCCGTGTGCTCCGGAGCGCCTGCTCTGCTCTCCAGAAGCCCTCCCACCCATCGGGCTGGAGCTGCATGTCTGCTGTGCTCTGGCTCCCTAAATGTGCCATGGGTGGGCCCTGCTTCCCACAGGGCGTGCGGCTGCAAACTCCACTCAGAGCTGAGCCTGACTCCAACATCTTATGCCACCACCACCTCCCCTCGCGAAGCTGTCATTGAAATACTACACGTCAATGACATCAACAGAACAATCTCCACCACCACTGTAAACCATCACCACCATTACACGACCAACACCACCGACACCACCATTACATTACCACCATCATCACCATTATGTTACCAACACCACCATTACATTACCAACATCACCACCATCATCACCATTACATTACCAACACCATCATCACCATTACATTACCGATATTGCCACCATCATCACCATTACAGTACCAATACCACCATCATTACATTACCATCATCACCACCACCACCATAACCACCAGTACATATCCAACATCAGTACCACTATTACATTACCAACACCACCATAATTATCAACTCTATTACCTCCACCACTATTACATTACCATACCACCACCATTACACATCCAACACCAATAGCCACCATTACATTACCAACACTATCACCACCATTACCTTAAATACCACCACTGTGACCACCATTATACTATCAATAACTGCCACGATTACATTACCAATGCCAACACCACCATTACATCACCACCAAAACCATCATCACCACCACCACCACCACGTTGTTGACACTACCACCATCACCACCATCATCACCACCACCATCACATTACATTACTGACACCACCACCATCACCACCATCATCACATTACATTACTGACACCACTATCACCATCACTACATTACCAGCACCACCACCACCACATCACCACTACTAATGCCATCATGACAACCATGACATCACCACACAACCACAATATTACCACCCCCATTACTACCACCATGACATTACTAATATCACCATCACTGCTATAATCACCATTATATTACCAACACTAGCGCCATCACTGTCACCATCGCCACCCTTACGTGACCACCCTCATATTGCCGACACCACCACCACCACCACCAGCATCATCGATATTAACACCAACCCCAGCATACATAGCACTGCCTTCCAAAGCATCACCATCAGTGACCGCACGATCCACTGCCACCACCGTCCCTGCCGTTCCCGTCAATACTGCTGTGACCACTGCACCCCCACCATTGCCACCGCCCACGGCGCCATCACCACGACCGACGGCATCGGCACTAAGACTATTACGTTATCAAGAGCACCGCAGCACCAGCAGCCGCACCCTCAATACCAAGAATCACACCACCATCACCACCTCCCTCACCATCACACCGCCACCAACAGCCACTGCCAACAGCACAGGAATCGCCAACGCTGCCACCGCGGCCATCCACAGCACGGTCGTCACCACCACTGTCACCATAGCCCTCGTCACATGACCGTCCCATCATGGTCACCAATGGCCACATCTCGTCCACCATTAACAACATCGGTGTGGCCACCACCGCCACCGCCTCAGAACCAGTGCTCTGACCGTCAAGAGGACAGCAGCATGGCCGCCAGCTCAGAACAAGCCCTACGCCGCCAGCCTGCCGGGGTGCAGCGCGCTGGTCCAGTGCTCACCCCAGCGCACAGCCGTTGAGCTCAGCAGCCACGCCTTCCCCACTGCCCCCCCCCCCAGGCATCTCCCAGTTCACCGCCTCCCGAGACCCGCCAGGGCGCCTCCCACCCAAACCAAGAAAGGGTAACGAGCACCCTCGTCACTAGCCTCCCCACCAGCACGGAAGTCCTTCCTGGCGTCTACTCCACATCCTGCCTGCGCACGTTTCAAGCCAGCCCCCTGTGTATATGAGGACGGTGGGTCACCGCCCTCTCTCCACCACCGAGCTGGGACAGCGGGGCTCTGGCGGAGATCCTCCTGCCGCAGTGAGGAACGAGGCTCCATCCTCCCAAGGACACGCACAGCCCTCCCTCCGCCCTTGCCACGCTGCTTCAAGGCCGCCGGGGCGGTCTGCACGCGGGGGAGCTGGTGGCCACTTACGGGGGCCCCTGGCCCGGCTGTGAGGGCTCAGCAGGCATGGCCCCCCACCCATGCAGACCCGTCAGGGCTGGCGGACGGAGGGAGCCTGCAGCAGGAGGCCAGGAAGTCCATCTGTCTCTTTCCACCCCCACCTGATCCCACCTCTGCCTGGTCACCTCCAAGGGCAGGGAGCTCCCTTCTCTGCATCTAAGAGGGGCGCAGGAACGTGGGCAAGGGGCTGCCGGTGCCCAGCCCCCCCCCCGCCTGCCATGCTCTGCTCCCTGACTCACTGACCACTCGCTGCAGCTCTCCACCCGGGCCTTTGCACGTGCTGCACCTAGGGCCTGGACGCCCTGTGCCCTTCTCCTGAGGGGACTCCAGCTCGCTGCTCGAAGCCAGCCCGGCTCCCCTCCTCCCGGGACGTCCCCGGGAAGCCCTCCTGGCCTGCGGCCTTTCCCGACTCCAGCATCTTAACACCAGCATGCCATTCAACCATCACAACAGGGCTCGCCTGTGGCCGCCACCACGCTAAGTAGGGAACAGGGCCAACCCTGGGCCCTGCTCCTCCACCTGTTGAGATGGCTCCCCCAGGGCTGGCCAGACGCCCACCTGCAGCGACACCCTGAACCACGGCCCCCACTGGTACAGCCTGGGGTGGACAGGAGCAGTGTGGGCAAAGGCCCAGGGGCCCGGGGCAGCAGCGTGGGCCTGGGGAGCAGGCGGGCTCCCAGGAGGCCGAGGAGGTGGTGCAGGCCGAGGCTCTGACCCCCTGCCCTCCAGCCCTGCAAAGCGCCTCCCAGTCACGCTCCAAGGGGCTGCCGCGGCCAGGCACCAGGGCAGGGCCTGTTCTGAAGGGGAAACGAGAGGGGGGAAAGGAGGGAGCAGCAGGGGAGAGGGTGCAGAGGGGAGGGGGTGGGCGGGGAGAGTAGGTAGAGGAGGGTCAACAGGGCAGGGTGGGCGGGGCGAGCGCAGGGGAGGGGCAGCTAGCTGTGAGAGGGCGGGTGGGTTCATTGTGCCTTCCCGACAGCGATGCTGGGGGAGGGGTACTTCTCCTGCCCTGTTGTACAGTCTGGAACTCGGAGACCTAGGTTTGCACGGGTGCAGGTGAGGACTCCTGAGCTGGAGACGCCTGGCGGTCAGACCCGCCTACCCCCGCCCTTGGACCCAGGGCCAGCCCGAGGCACCTTCTGGGCCACCAAGCTCCAAGCTACCTGCCTTCCCTGTGCAGGGCGCCGCCCACACCCCGGGGGCGGGGGGCACGGCCCACAGGGCCAGGCACCTGCTGGGTGTCCAGGGAACGAGTGAGTGAGAGGACTTGCTGCCCCAGGGGGGGAGCGACCCCAGTACTCTGCAACAGGGTTGTCCCGGGTTCCCTGGACGAACTTTGCCAAGGAGGGCTCACTGTGACCTCCGACAGCAAGGCCCACGACCCGAGACCCGGCCCTGCCTGCTGGGCACAAATGGGGTGCACAGATCCATGGGCTCGCTGAGAGCTGGGGTCACCATGGGGAAGGGACAGGGCGGGGGCGCAGGGCTGTGAAGCTCTGGAGGAGCAGCCTGCAGGGGGACAGAGGCCAGCCGAGGGCCAGGCCACAGAGCTGCAGGAGCTCGGGGGGGGTGAGTCAGGGTGGACTCAGCACTGACCGCTGATGACCTCACCCCGATTTAAGGCCCGGGGGAGTGTCCCTGGGCGAGGCCTCGAGACCCTGCCAGTCCCCTCCACTGTACCCTGCTGTAAGCCCCTCTGCAGCAGGCCTCGGCCAGCCCCGTGCTGCCCACCCAGGATCCAGAGGAGGGCCAGGTTCTGAGTGGACCTGGGTGAGGGGCTGGGGCTGAGCCCAGGCTGCGGGGCAGACGCCAGGGCAGGGTGGTCTCGCCCCTCCCGGCCCCCACCAGCGTCTCCCGGGGAGTCAAGCACATCCTCCCTCCGCTCCGCCCTAGCTCACCATGGTGCGGACCCCGAGGCCCGTCCCGGCTGCCAAAGGGGCCTCTGTGCTGGGCCCATCCCCCACCCTGCCCCCTCCGCCCCTGTCAGGAACCAGCCGGCGTGGGAGAAATCGGGCTGGGGACCGGCCGCTGACAGCCACCCGGGGACCCTGCCAAGTCTGCCATCCGCTTGCCCCCCCCAACTGCCCTCTCCAAGGAAACCAGGATGGTGGGGGAGGGGGCAGCTTTTAAAGGGACCAGGATGCTTGCTTGGGCAGGGACCCCCGGGAGGGGCCCCCCCGTGACGAGCAGGGATGGGGGTGTCGGGGCGCAGGGAGAATGCAGGCCCTGGGGGATCCTGGGCTAGACAGGGGGCACGCGGGCCTCTGTCTCCTCAGCTGTAAAATGAGCTAACCCAGAACAAAGTGGAGAGGAAACAGCGTAGCTCTAGCAGCGCCTGGCTGGGGCCAGGAGAGTGGGAGGGGGCACCCCTCTTCACACACCACACCCCCTGCCAGCCCTTCCCAGCCCCGCTCTGCTGGCCAGGTCCAAGGCAGTCCGTGTCAGGAGAGCGGGCGTGCTGAGTGTCCAGGGGCCTGCTGCAGGACTTCTCAGAGCCTTTACGGTTGGTGGGTGTGGACCCAGGAGCAGGGGGAACCTGGCCCTCCCCAGAGCCCTCCCAGGAGAGCACCTGGCAGAACAGCCCAGAAAAGCTGCGAAGCCCCACGAGGGCCTCGGGCCCTGTCCCACCTCTAAGTGTCCTCGTGCTGGGCCTCAGGTGACTGCTCTTCAAGAGTAGAGCAGGGGCCTCTGAGGGCGTTGCTAGTTCTGACCTGTATGCTCTATATAATTTTTTTAAGGGAGTTTCAAAAGACCGCCAAACTATTGCAAACTCTCCCAAGCGGAGCAGCCAGGGAGCTGTCCTTTCAGCACCAGGGGGCCAGATTCCCAGGTGCCCTGCAGGCCTCCACCAACTCCAGCCACCTGCTGGCCCATCCCCCTCCTCTCCATCTCTCACAGGCTGACCAGCGTCCCCGCACACGTGGGGCCACATCCCGACCCCCAGATCTGTGAACCTGACCTTATTTTGGGGGGGGGGGAGGGCAGGGTCTTTGCAGGTATAATTGAGATGGAAACATACTGAACTTGGGGTTCACAGGGCCAGGGACTGGGGTCCTCCTTAGAAGAGGAGAGGACATGCAGACATAGGAGGAGAAGGCCCTGCTAAAATGGCGGAGGGGGGTCACAGCAAGGCGGCCACAAAGCAAGACACCCCAGGACTGCCAAAAGCCCCCGGGAGAGGGAGAGGCTAGGAGGTCTTTCCCAGAGTTCTCCAAGGGAGCAGAGCCCTGCCCACGCCCGATTCCAGAATCCCAGCCTCCATCACGGTGACGCGAGAGCTTTCGGCTGTTTGCAGCTACCCGGTTTGTGGCGGCTGGGGATCCGCCAGGGCCGCCCAGCAATGGATGCGCCCGCCCTCCCACTCTGCGCACTCTGGCTTCTCACCAGGTCACTCACCCCTCCTCTGTTCACGCATGCACCTGCTCACCCCCAATCTACCTGCCCTCCCTCCCAGCACTGCCCACCGCTCCCTTGGCCACCAGCCTGCTCCTGAATCAACACCTCCCCCGTGCCTGAGCCCGCCCAGCCTGCGCCCCGCTGCCCGCTGCAGCCAGGCAGCCACCCCCTGTCTGGTCTTGCTCCTCCAGCCTTGCTCTGTGGCCTTTGCTTATCCTTACCAGGTAGCACCCGGCTTTGGGTACAGACTCACTCCGCGTGCCTGCCACTGCCCCCCTTGGCTGAGGGACTGTACAGGGTGTGCTCTGGCAACTTGGGGGAACTCTGCAAGGCCTCCCTTGCTCCCTGCCTCCCTGCATCCCACCCAACACTGCCGCCCCCAGGCCCTCGCTGTCACTAGCCAGGCTGGAGTGGGGTGTGAGGGAGCAGGCGCCCGAGGGCTGTGCTGCCAGCCGGGGTTCAGGACCAGGGCCAGGGTCCTTTCACCTGGAGGGTGGTGTTTGGTGAGGGGCGGCAGGGCTCCAGGGTCTCCGGGGCCCCGTGTTTACGCAGCGTGGGCAGATGCTGAACTGTGTGTGCGTGTGTGTGAGGATTACTCAGGGTGAGGCAGGCAGAGGGCCTGCACTGTGGGTGGAAGCTTCTGGCACATTCTTTCCAAGATGAGTGTGTCACTGTCAACTGTTGCATGTGGCTGGAAGAGAAGGTGGTCCTGCCGGCACGTGACACATATGTCATACATGTGAACAGGTACAAGTCATTCCAGCTGAGACATGGAGCAGGGCTCAGCCTATGACCAGAGTCGGGGTCCAGCATGTGACCAGGGTCAGGGCTTAGTATGTGGACAGAATCAGGTCAGGACTCAGCCTGTGTCCAGAGTCTGAGCTTAGTGTGTGAACAGAGTTGGGACTCAGCATGGGGCCAGGATCGGGGATCAGTGTGTGACCAGGATCAGGGCTCAGTATGTATCCAGGGTCAGAGCTCAGTATGTGATCAGAATCAGGACTCTGCCTGTGACCAGAGTCTGAGCTTAGTGTGTGACCAGGGTCAGGACTCAGCACGGGGCCAGGATCAGGGCTCAGTGTGTGACCAGGGTCAGGACTCAGGATGAGGCCAGGACCAGGGCTGAGTATGTGACCAGGATCAAAGCTCAGTATGTCACCAGGGTCAGAGCTCAGTATGTGATCAGAATCAGGACTCAGCCTGTGACCAGGTCAGGACTCTGCCTGTGTCCAAATCAGAACTCAGCACGGGGCCAGGATCAGGGCTCAGTATGTGATCAGAATCAGGACCCTGCATGTGACCAGGTCAGGACTCAGCCTGTGACCAGAGTCTGAGCTCGGTGTGTGGTCAGGGTCAGGACTAGCATGGGGCCCAGGATCAGGGCTTAATGTGTGACCGGGATCAGAGCTCAGTATATGATCATGATCAGGGCTCAGCATGTGACCAGGCTCTGAGCTCAGTGTGTGATCAGGGTCAGGACTCAGCCTGGGGCCAGGACCAGGGCTCAGTGTGTGACCAGTTTCAGGGCTCAGTGTGTGATCAGAATCAGGATCTGGCATGCGACCAGGTCAGGACTCAGCGGGACTCTGCCTGTGACCAGAGTCTAAGCTTAGTGTGTGATCAGGGTCAGGACTCAGCACGGTGCCAGGATCAGGGCTCAGTATGTGATCAGGATCAAAGCTCAGTATGTAACCAGGGTCAGAGCTCAGTATGTGATCAGAATCAGGACTCAGCCTGTGACTAGAGTCTGAGCTTAGTGTGTGATCAGGGTCAGAACTCAGCATGGGGTCAGGGTCAGGGCTCAGTATGTGATCAGAATCAGGACCCAGCATGTGATCAGAGTCAGGACTCAGCCTGGGGCCAGGATCAGGGCTCAGTCTGTGACCAGGATCACTGTCATCAGACTCAGGCTCAGCCTGTGACCAGTGTCAGGACTTAGTGTGTGACAAGGTTACGGCTCTGCCCATATCCAGGGTTGGGGCTCAGCCTGTCATCAGGATCAGAGCTCAGCAAGAGACTAGGGTCCGAATTGGCATATGACAAGGTCAGGGAGCAACATGTGACCAGAGTAAAGGTTCCGTCTGAGTTTGGGATCTGGGCTCTGTGAGCAAGATCAGGGTTCAGTTAGAGATCACAAGTGTGGATCTGAGAGGTCACCCTTCGTCAGCTGACAGTCACAATGGCTGTCCTCTCCTCCTCCTACCCACCCCTCTCCGCACACAGAAGTCCTCCCAGACCCTTGGGCTCCTTCTCCCCTGAGCGCACTGGAGCACTGGCCACACCAGCACAGACCCAAACCAGGCACACCGGGAAAGCAAGCCCAGAGCCCTGGCCCTGGCCTCTCGAGGTAGCTGGGAAACACCGAGCCCCTCCGCTCCCAGAGAGGGGAGTAGTGCATTAGGGGAGAGACAGACATGGAGCAGAGGGGAGGCAGCGCCAGGAGGAAGACGCAGAACGGCACTGCCCGCCTCTGGCCCTCCTAGATTCTGGCTGCAGCAGATGCTTCTTGCCACCACGCTTTCAGCAGGACTGAAGGTTCCTGGGCTCTCGGGACAGATATAAGATGTGGCCTGGCCCCTGGGCTGGGTCAGCACCCAGCAGAGTGTTGTGAGCACCATGACACCCAGGCTCTGCTCAGAAACGGGACCACTCGCCCAAACCAGCACCTTCCTACCACCCCTGAGGCCCTGTCCTTGGCAAACAGGTCATGAGGACCCCCACCACTGCAGAAGGAAGGGCCGCGCCAGTGCCCAGCACCCCGAGGACCTGCTGCCCACACTCCTTCCCAAAAGTAGGCCGACTCCAGCCGCAGGACAGGAAGCTGAGGTTCCTGGGGCCCCCCAGTATGACCTTGGCCACTGTGAGCCCAGGAACGGTGACCTTGGCAGAAGTGTGGGCGCAGCTGTCCCAGCCAGGACACTGGTGGCACTGGGATTCATGGGAGTAGAAAGCAGGAAGGCTCGCAGGCACGCACGGGCGCTGGATGGGTAAGCCAGGCCTCCGGGAGCTGCACAGCTGGGCGTGAGCGGCCCCACGGGAGGACGTCTGGCTGCGGAGGGGCTTGTGCCGACAGCACAGGGGAGAAGGGATCCACCTGCGGCTGCAGCACCATCTCCACCCCTGAAACTGCACAGCTCCCAGACACCCCAACGTGGCCGCCAGGGTGTCCTGCGCTTGTCCCCCCATCTTTTTCTGATACCCACTTTTGCACAAAGAGCTTATGCCACTTGAAAACCCCGAAGAAACCAAATCCAGAGAGTGGGCTCCTGGGACTGCCAGCCATGCCGGCCTGGCCCCGGGGCCCACAGCAGGGAAGGTCAGAGGAGCCTGCCCTGCACCCCCACCCCGCGGGGCTCCCCGGCTGTGCCTCCCGACACAGCGCTCATCCCCAGACTCGCCCCTGAAACCAGCGCCTCCCAACCCCACTTCTTGGCACAGGGGCGGCTCGACGTTTCACACTGACCTGTCTGTCCCTGCTTCACTGTCCCTCCTCGCTGGGGACTGAGGAATCTGAGGGCTGGGACTCTCAGAGGGCGCCTCACCCTGGGTCAGCAGTCTCTGGGAGGTGCAGGGGGGCAGCCCCAATATGGGTGCCCGTCTTGTCTGCCCGCCCCAGCCGTGTCTCCCTGGCCCTTGAGCCTCTCAAACTCTTTCCTGGAGCACCAGCTACGTCTCTTCCTGAGACCCTTCCTCCCTCTGCCCGGCCAGCTCGCCCCCTCCAGCATCAGTCATGGGGGCATTCCCTGCTGCCCAGGACACGTGTCACCCAGCCTGGGGGTACAGGGGACCACGGCAGAGGGAGGTGGCCTCAACACCCAGCTCCTTGACCACATTTTCGCCAAACTCCATGGCTAGCCCCACCTGGGCCGGCCCGTCAGGGCTCACCCCAAGCTCTCCGTCTGCTCCTGAAACCCAGAAGCCCCCCGGCCTCTGGGGAGCACTATTCTGGGCCTTTTACACACTTCTTTCTGACTACCTGATGTCCCCCCCAGCCAGACACACACACACACACACACACACACACACACACACACACACACACACACGCTATGATCACATGTCTCATACTGGTTGCTCCAGGCCTGGACAGGCATCCAACCAATCCTGCCCGCCTCAGAGGCCGAGAGGGCTGGTGCCTGCTGAGCGTGATAAGATCAGAGCACAGGGCGGCGGGCCATCCCGACGCCGCTGAGGACTCCTGGGGCCTGGGCCCATCTGACCTGCAGTCTCAGATTCCCCCAAGCTGCCCTGGTCCCTGCAGCGACGCTCCTGGTTTCTCAGTGCCCGGCGCCCTCACCACACCCAACACCATCTGCTCTGGGTGCAGGGCAGGACCTCCCTGTCCCTCCTGGTCTGAGCTGTGCTCTTCCCCGGGAGGGTAATGGGACTTAACCAGCTCCAGAGCAAGACCCAGGCAGGGAACAGGACAGACAGGGACAGACGTCGCCCCAACCTCCAACCCGACCCTCCCCGCAGGCAAGCTGCCCCCAACCCCACCCGACCCCAAGGCCACCAGGCCCAGAACTTACACATCTGACTCGTCCCACAGGATGCAGGTCTGGTTGGTGGTGCCCTGGAGGGGAGAGGGAGAGAGTCAGGGCCTCCTGCCTCCGCCCCTGCTGCTAGGTCCCTGCCTGTGTGGTGTCCGGCGACACTGCATGTCACAGGCCCCGAGCAGAGGGGACTGGCCCAAGGTGGTCCAGGCCGGCCCCACCCTCCCCGCCCACCCCGTGGCCTTGGACAGCCCCTGGCCACCCTGAGGGGCAGCAGAAGACCCTCCGCCTGAGGGTAACTGAATGGGGAGGGGCAGGCACACCCTGGACTGGGGTCGGCAGCTGGGCACTGCCCTGTCCTGCCTGGGTGACCTGGGTGACTTGTCCCCAGGGTCCTGGCTCTCAGCCCATCCAGGAGCAGGGGGCCGTGGGGCTGCAGGAGCTTCCACCATTGCCTCCCTGAGACCCTGGGTGAGGAGCGAGGGCACCCAGGGGCTCCTGGAGTCACAGCTGCTGTTCTTCCCTGGCCAGCGACCCTGCAAACTCCACCCTGGGAGGCCGGGCCTGCCTGTGGCTCCACTGCAGCAGTGGCCTGGAACTCAGGGCCCGTCCCAGAAAACCCCGGCATGACGCTCTTTGCACCCAAGTTCCAGAGGCCCTGCACAGTGGGCCCTGCCGGCCGCCCAGGCTCCAGCACAGGGTGCCCCTCACTCTTCCCGGCCTCCAGGGATGGCAGCGGGCCCCGCAGGGGAGTCAGGAAGCCGTGTGGGCGAGGATGGGCCCTGTCACCAGCAGCTGAGGCCCAGGGCAGCTCCCTGGCTCTGAAGGAACCGGGGTGGAGAGGTTAGAGATCAGGCAGCGAGGTCAGATATGGGTCGAATTTCAGCACCCACACCTGCTATGTATGACCCAGGGCAAATCCCCGCACCTCTCCCAGCCTCAGTTTCCCTGCCTGTAGCAGAGATGGAAGCAGCTCTCTCCCAGGGCTGGTGTGAGGCCTCAGATGGGTAAGCACACTCTCCGTGGGCTAGCATAGGAGGAATCACTGCACACACACACACACACACACACACACGCACGCACGCACGCACGCACGCGAGAGTGCACACATCCCCCATGGAGAGCGCTTACATTGTACATGTGGGCAAACTCGATCTCCAAGGGCGTGAGCAGGGAGCGAGGCGGGGGCTTCACGGTCACCGAGATGACCTTGGAGTTCAGGACAGTTGTGTTTCTGGTGGAGGCCAAGGAAGCAGCCCGTCAGGGGCAGCCGAGGGGAGGAGCCCCGAGGTCTACGGGGGGCCTCCCCGGGCCCCGCCCCTCAGTCTCTTCCAGCGCCACCTGGATGCCCTCCTGCCCCTCCCACGGACGCTGACCCTCCCCACCCACCCCACCCGCCCCACGGCCCACCTCTGCAGGGCCAGGAAGCTGCCCAGGTTCCGGTAAAGCACGGTGCCGACCACGTACACGGATGAGTCATCGGCCTCTGGAAGGAAGCACGCGGTCACCCAGCTGCCCTGCACACACGCTCTGCGGGGTCATGGCCACGGCCCTGCGGGGGGACGCCCATCACCGCGACACAGTGCTGCTGCAGGAGCTGGGGTGACGGCCTGGGTCCCGGGTGGGGAAGGTAGAGCTGGGGCCCCTCCGCGGTGACCCCTGGGGCTCAGGGGCAGCAGGACACGTCTCGTCCTGGAGAGAACTGGAGTCCTCGCCCCCCAGTGGCTCAACTCATGCCTCTCTCCCCTGGATGAGCTGGTCTGCCTGTCCACTCAGCTCAGCCCGCCCGCCCCCAGGGAAGGCAGGGAGGGGGTCCTGGAGGGGGTATGGTCTCCGGAACACCGAGGAGTAATACAGACACTACCCTGCCACTCCAGGCAGCGAGCTGGACCCCAGGAGGAACTGCGGAGGGCGGTGGGGCCTCTACCCTGGCCTGTCTCCTGGGGGGATGTCAGCCCCGGCGCCTCACCTGCCAGCCCCGTGGAGAAGACACTCTTGGACACGGTGACCCTGTCCTCCGGCACCTTGGCCCAGTCGCCCGTCGCTCGCCAGCCCTTCATGGGGAAGCTGATGTCAGTGGCGCTGCTGGCCGGGAGCTTGTGGATGCTGAGGACTGGGGACAGGGCAAGGGGTGAGAAGAGGCGGAGCCTTGGAGGGCCAGACAGCGCCCGGGGGACCTGTGGCTCCGGGGGGCTGGGGGTCACCTGCCCAGGAAGCTGTCAGGTGCCACCCCCAGCTCCAAATGCCCCCATGCACCGGTCCCTTACACAGGCCCCCACTCCCAGATGTCCCAGATGAGGACCGTGAGGGGCAGCAGGTGTGGCCAGAGCCCCAGAGAGCAGGCCTTGCTCATGAAGAGTCAGACCCATGGGGAACCCGGGTCTGGACTCCACCCCCATGGACTGGACCAGGTCAAAGGTGGGTTCAGGGGTTGCTACCGTGGCCCTGGAGGGACTTGCAGGGAGCTGTAAGCCCACCTGGTCACCCCTCCCGCCGGCCTGGGGGACACAGGCCAGCTGCCTCCCAGCCCCAGGGTCACAGAGAGATGCGGGAGACCATCTCAGAGGGTGGGTGCGCACCAGAGGAGGGTGCTGCCCAGCTGGGAGGGGTGCCCTGGGCTTCCTGCCCCTCTGGCAGGAGCGGAGCGGGACTATACCAGGTGGGGGGGCTGCAGGCTTGGGGGGGAGACAAGTCCTGGGAAGCACAGCCGTGGTGGAGGCCGTGGGTCTGCACCCCCATCTCTGCCAGCAGGAGGCGGTCCTGGGCCCAAGGGCCTCGGGCGCACCCAGGTCCCAGCCCATTCTGTCTCAAGAACACAGTCGCCAGAACTCATGCCCTGGAGGGGCTCCCACCCCCCCCCCCCACACACACACTCCCTCCATACCACCAAAATGGGGACAAATTGCACACAGGTGCAGGAGGACAGGGCTGGGGACAGAGAGGACCCTTCTCAGAGCGGTGGCATCTCTGTGGTCTTCCATTTCCAGCCTACCCTCTGGACAGACACCGCCCCACATCCAGGGGCCACTGGCACAGACTTAGGCTAGGGGCTCCCCCTAGATTCCCCCTAGGAACCTCTGGTGGCCGTCTGGAGCTCTGGGGCCTGTCCCCCAGGGGCTGCCCCTGGCCCACCCAGCCCTGCCCAGCGGCCAGGCAGTGGGCTCTGTCTGTGTCCTCTGGCCTTGCCTGGCCTGGCTGAGCTCAGCAAAAGCCCAGCCTTGGTGTCTTTGGACTTGTGAGGTCGCCTCTGGAGACCAGGGGGCTTTCCTGCAAGAAGCCCCAGGGACAGGGACCCCTTTCCTTAGTGCCAGCACCCGCACACTTCTGCCCTTACTGCAGAGCACTTCCTCGATGAGCGGAGGAGGAGGCCCACCCAGCAGCCTGCTGGACGCGTGCCACCTGCCAAAAGGTAGCTGTGGCCACACAGACCCCTTCTGGGCACAGGGAAGGAGAAGCAAGACCCAGGGTGGGGGTGCTTACAAACAGGTGGCTTTGGATAAAGACCCACAGGCTGAGTGTCCCCGGGGCAGAAGAGGAGGGATGGGGGGAGGAAGAGAGGCGTCTAGGCAGAGTGCAGGGGGGAGGCCAGGGGCGGGCGACCCTGCTGGGGCAGGGAGAGGGACAAAGGCCCTTGTAACAGCCTTAGGAAAGATGGTGCAGGCCTAGCAGTGGGCAGCAGGGGGGGTGCCCACGTCGAGGAGGGGAGACTGGAGGCTCTGACCCGGCAGGGGCAGCGGGATCGGGAGCCCCAGCCTGGGCGCCAGGCCAGGAAGGCCTTAGATGGGTGGGCAGCAGGAGCCGCTTAATCTGGGGTTGGGAGGTCCTGGCTGTGGATGGACGCTGGGCCCCTCAGGCGTGAGTGGGGTGAAGGCCTCAGGCAGGTGGGTGGGAAGAGGGACCACCAGGGCAGGGCAGGGCAGCCTGCGGAGAAGGTAGCTGAGGAGGAAATGAAGGAGCAGGAGGTGGCACGTGGCACAGGCAAAGCTGCCTCGGGTGCAGTGGGGGCCCCGAGGACTGTCTGCAGGGTTCGCACGGCGGGTGTCACTGGTGACCCCAGCAGAGAGCAGAGGATGTGTGCCCGACTGGGGGATGCCTGGAAAGTGGGGGGCAGGGAGGGTAACAGGTGTCGTGGAGCTGAGGGGCCGGGGGAGCCACAGTGGATGCGGGGGTGGACGGGGGGAGAATCTGGCATGGTGGGGTCACGGCACGGCACAGGGGCAGGGCCGGGCAGGTGGGATGTCCCCTGGTTCTCAGGCCGGGCAGGTGTGGGGCCCGGGAAGCAACGAGGGCCCAGAGTGGTATAGAGCTGAGTGGGCCAGGGGAGGCGGCAGGCAGGTAGGATCTGTGAGAGAAGGCTGGACCGACCCAGCAGGGAGTGGGTGGAGTGGGGGACTGGCTGGGGTGCCACAGGTGCTTGGTGATGGGGCACTCGAGGGAGGGTGAGGACTGAGCTGGGCGGCTGTGCTAACCTCACCCGGGCCTGCCTGCGGCCAGGACCTCAGGGGGGCTGCTAACCACAGCAGGGTGTGCCTGCAGCCGGGTCCTCAGGGGGGCTGCTAACCACAGCAGGGTGTGCCTGCAGCCGGGTCCTCAGGGGAAGCTAACCACAGCAGGGTGTGCCTGGTACCAGGTCCTCAGCCTGGGAGGAACGTGGGTGAACACAGAGTGATAACGAGCTCAGAACAACTAGGACCCCAGGGAGAAGGTCGGGAGAAGGAGCAGGCAGTGGCGGGTCTGCGCACCTGGGCATCAAGCAGGGTGGGGGAGAGTGATCTGGAGGAGCCCCCCCTCCAGCCCAGGGTCCCAGGGCTGCGGAGGAAGCTAGCCCCGAGGGGTGTCAGGGTCCTGGGAAGAACAGGATGGAGAAGGAACCTGAAGGACAGTCCCGGGCCTGGGGGTCTGCTGCTGATGGGGATCCCAGGTGGCTCAGAGATGGGTGGAGGGACAGAGCGTGTGAGGTTGTGGGGTGCACAGGCATCTGGGTAAGTGGGATGAAGTTGCAGGGTATGTGGGCCATGGGGGTCATGGGGTCACAGGGAAGGCCCTACACGGGGTGTGTGGTTTGTGGGGTGTGTGAGCCGGACAGGCACACTGCTGGCAAGTGCGCAGGTGACAAGGACCACCCACAATGACCAAGGGCCAGCCCTGTCCTTGCTGGGCAGCCCGGGAGCTGGCCGTGGTGAGGTGCTGGGCCGGAGGGCAGCGAGCCCATCCCTTGTGACCACAACAGCCCTGGCCTCTCGGGGCCCCCGTGCCTCAGGAAAGCGAGACCTGGGGTGGAAGGGGCCCCGGGCTGCAGCCATGCTGACCCCACCCAGCCAGTCCTCCTGCGGCGCCTGGGCCTGGCCTCCCCCGAGAGATACGCCTGGCCCCAGCCTCCGAGGCGCCCGCAGATGACCGAGCTCTGGGATCCTGAGCTCCCGAGGCAGAAACTCGAGCCAGCACCAGGGCCCTCCAGCTTAGCCAACGTCCGCCCCAGGCAGCTCTCTGTCTGCCGCCCGCTGCAAGGACATCGGCACGGGATCTGAGAGAGGCCCGCGGGGGGCTGTGCTAACCACGCTCGGCCAACCTCGGTCACATCACCGAAGG
The DNA here is from genome assembly GCA_004027655.1 of Graphiurus murinus. Taxonomy (NCBI): domain Eukaryota; kingdom Metazoa; phylum Chordata; class Mammalia; order Rodentia; family Gliridae; genus Graphiurus; species Graphiurus murinus. Next base: position 36,935 of record PVLC010007310.1, on the reverse strand, counting down.
TCAAGCACCCCCACACGGAAGAGGAAATCTTCCTCAGTGCTGTGTGCGTGACAGCCGGGGCTGTCTCCAGCGCTCACGCCTGGTCCCCCTGCCAGGGCTGAGAGAGTCCCTGACCAAGGCCAGGAGGGCTCGGGAAGCGTGGTCTCTGAGGAATTTGAGGCCTCCGGGCGAGACCATTCCGCAGAAGCACCGGGTGCGTTGGTGAGGACACCACCAGTCCCCTCCTGGTTCCGGGCGCCTGTCCACCTCACTCACTGCTCTCAGCACCCCATCTTATTATCTCGTTCAGGAACAAGGGAACTGGGGCTCCGCCAATGCCCTGTAGCTGGGAAGTTCAGGTCCCCGAGGACATGCCTCTGGGGTTGGAGAACAGAGAAGGGGCTGGCTGCACAGAGGGGTGCAGGGTGGTAGGGAGAAGCGAGCCCCCGGCCCCAGGGGTGCAGGCCAGAGGCTGGTGGGGGGACGGGCCCCTGGGGTCTCCAGGCCCTTGTCTGGTTCTGGGACCCTCTCTGGGAGTTCCAGTCCTCAGTTCTCCGGAGACTATAAGAAGCCCGAAGCTAGCCGGGGGTGGTGGTACACGCTTGTAATCCCAGGATTTGGGAGGCTGAGACCGGAGGAACCGGGTTCGCACCCAGCCTCAGCTACCTAGTGAGGCACTCTGCAACTTAGTGAGACCCTGTTTCAAAATAAATAAAAAATAGGGCTGGGGGTATAGCTCGGAGGTAGAGTGCCCCTGAGTTCAATCCCCAGTACCACAAAAAAAAAAAAAAAAAAAGAAGCCCGAAGCTGAGCCTAGACACCAGCGCAGGAGGACCGCAGCGGCTGCCTGGCCACTCCCTCTTCGTGTGGATGAGAACCAGAGCCGGGCCCGCAGGGCCGCAGGGCCGCAGGGCAGGGGACGGGGCCGAGCAAGGGCGGGCTTACCCAGGTTGTCTGTCACCTGGTAGGCGTCCCTCAGGTCCTTCATGCGGAAGCCGATGACGTCCACAAAGTCCTCCACCAGCCGGAAGAGCTCCTTGGCATTGGGGCCCATCTGCCGAGGGGATCAGCCGAGAGCTAGGGGCGGCGCCGACACCCCCGGGGCACCCCGCCTCCCTTGGCCTTCTGTCCTCCTGGTCAGGTCCCAGCTCCATAAGGAAGCAGAGCCAGCGACCTCTACTCTGTGGACAGAACCGCTGAGGCCCCAAGGGGCCGCTGTCCTTGGCCTCGTGACGGCCCAAGCTAGAGGAGGGTCTCGGGCCCCCAGGCCCCCAAGCCAGGCACTGCCCTGGGGACAGGCAAGGCGGCAGGCTTGAGGTCAGCCTGCAAGGAAGGGAGGCTGACTGCTCTGCCCCGGTGAGGCAGACCCCCGGGTCCCTGTTCTCTGGATGTGTACCATGAAGTGAACTATCCCGCTATCCCCCACCAAGCCTCCCAGGACAAGCCGCTGTCCTTCCATGGGGAGGAAACGGGGGTGTGCAAAGCTAAGGGGCTTCCTCGAGGTTGTGTGCGTGGCAAGAGGCCGCCCAGAGTGCCCAGGGCCCCACCGTACCAGCTGGGCCTCCTCCCACTTGTCCCGGTTCTCCTCCGCCAGCAGGTTGCTGATGATCTGGACAAAGTTCTGCAATGAGAAGGGCCGCTGAAGGCGCAGTGCTTAGCTTTTGCCTATGGTTTGGATCAGGGCTCAGCTTGTGACGAGGCTCACCACAGGATTAGGGTCACAGCTCAGGCTCTGCTGGCTCCAGGATGCCCCCCCCCGCAGGCCACTTTCCCAGGCGCCCCCCGCACAGGAGTTCCTCCTGGGAGCGCACCTGCACATCCCCGGGGGTGGGGCTGTAGTAGGCCCTTCGGAAGATCTCAGTCATGTTCCTCAGGACGTCGATGGTGGACAGCAGGTCCCCGCTGTAGCTGGTCCCGTCCTGGGAGATCTCCACCAGCGTCTGGATGACCTCCGAGACTCCCTCCCCCGGCAGCCCTCGCTGGGCCTTGGCCAGGTGCTCCCGGGTCTGGGGAGGATGGAGAGGGCTGGATGCTGTCACCTCTGCAGGCCACCCAGGCAGGTGCCAGGGACCGCCCATGCCCGGAGGGCCCCCTGCAGCCCCCGCCTCACGGCATGGGGACACTGTCCGTGCCCCAGGGTGGAGGAGCAAGGCCTCACCATCATCTGGATGTTCCGGTAGTCGATGGAGACACAGCGGATGTAGGTGGGAGGCTCCCAGTACGCGGTGCCCTCCTCGTCCAGCTCACAGCGTCGCAGGATGAGGCCTGGGGAGACCTCCTACTTCTCAGGTGGACGCTCACTGCCCAGCACAGGAGTCCCACACACAGCTCCCGGCAGGAGCCGCTCAGCCCCCGGAGGAGGCAGGGCCAGGTCTGCCCTGTTCTCTTCCTGACACACCTGAGCGCTACTGAGCGCCTGTTCCAGGTGCTGGCGACCAGCAGGTGCCAGACCTGCAGGGGTCCCACTGCATGGAGGTGGAGTCTTTGGAAGAATGAGGGGCTTTGGGGTTCAGCCAGAGTCCTCCCTCAGTCCTGAGCCCTCGGGAGAGCCAGCAGCCACTCTGCCCTGCTTCCTCCACAGGGCTGGGACGCTAGGGGAGCTTGGGGGACTGTGCAGCGGGCATACCCTCTGATAGGTGCTCCCAGGAAATGCTCAGGGAGGAAGAGGGGCAGCAGAATGCACACACGGAGGTGCAACACAGGGCACTGTCACAGCCCTGTCACCCAGCAGGTGACCATGCAGAACGCAGGCCACTGACTTACAGTGCACGACAGGTGCAGCCACACATGTATGCAAAAGGCCAGGAAAGCCACACCACCGCGTGACGGTTCTTTTCATCGTCTTGCTTCTACAGATTGGCAATACGCCAGCAAGAGCACGCCAGCAAGCAAGGCCGGCCACACTCAGTGCCACCACTGGCTTCTCGGGTCCAGAAACCACCCGCGCACCTTCCAAGAGGCGTGCGGTGGCCCAGGCGTGGCCAAGCCTGCTCCTCCGTGCACTCTCACGGCCCCTGGTCATTCCTGGGGCTGATGTGGCACTCAAAGGGGACTTCCCGCCCTCGGCCCTGCAAGGCCGGGGTAGGAGTGGTGACTTCTCTGTGCCTCAGTTTCTCACCTGCAAGTGGGCACTGATGGCTGTGGACGCTCAGGGGGACACCTCCCATAGAGGGTGGGGTGCAGCTACTACCCAGAGAACATTCCCAGGACAGATGGTAGCCCCTGGGTCCCCACACTGCGACCCAGGCTTGCGACGGGGCTGCCTGGCTCTGGTCTCAGAGTGTCTCTGGGGGGGCATCACATGGAGCCCCACACGCCTGCAGTCCAGCCTCACCTGTGGCGTTCCGGGGACACCGGACCGAGGCAGCCTCTCCAGCCGGAGTCTCCTTCCAGACCACGGCCCCAAAACTGTCCTCGTCACAGATCTCGTGTGGCTCTGTGGAGGGACCAGAGACAGTGAGGGGCAGGGGTCGCGGCAGGTCGCTCCTTGTCCCTGGCCTCCTGGCCTCCTCCAGGGCCCAGCACGGCGTGGGAGGGGTCTCACCAGGACACCGGTGGGTGCCGCACTGTCGGTACTCGTCCTGGGGGCCCTGGCAGGCTGCTCCCCCGAAGAAGGGCCCGGAGCAGACTCGCTCACGCCTCTGGCTGCCACCCCCACACGTGACGCTGCAGCTGCCCCACGATGCCCAGGCCTGCCACCTGCCATCCACTGTAGGGACAGCCGGACAGAACAGGAATGCAGGAGCACGGAGCCACGAGGAGAAAGAAAATTGAAGAAACCAGAAGAGAAACCCGAAGTCAGCACATTTGCAGAATAAAACAAGTGCTCAGGGCACCCCCCCCCCCCGCGGCCCCTACCTGGGCACTGCTGCAGGAAGCAGTCTCGAGTCTCCACCCAGTGGCCCTGGCACTCGGCGCCCCCGTAGGAAGGCCCATTGCACTCGCGGGTGCGCTGCTGCCGGCCCTGGGAGCAGCTGGCGGAGCACGCGCTCCAACTCGACCACTCGTTCCAGTTTCCGTCCACTGCCCGGCCCGGGGGAGGAAGGAGAACGGACGCCCGCGTGAACACCCAGGACACCCCGCCCGGTGGGAAAACCCCAGGCCACCCCAACACCTCACCTGGGACTCAGGTGAGAGCTTCCCACGTCACAACCCGGGCCTCAACCTCCCGCCTGGGCACTGTGAGGTTCCAACCTCTGAGCACCCCGAGGTGCGTCTAAGGTAGACAAAGTTGGGCTCCAGCAGCCCAGCTTCCCCTCCGCCCAGCCCCTCCCTCTCACCTACCAGGGCACAGGGCGATGTTGCAGAACTTGGTCTGCTTCTCGGGACCCTCACAGGGGTTGCCTCCAAACTGCGGGGGCCGGCAGGTGCGCGTGCGGTCCCGGAAGCCACGGCCGCAGGTGCTGGAGCAGAGGCTCCAGGGCGACCACTCATCCCAGGCTCCGTGAACTGCAGGGGGAGGGACAGGAAGGCTCTGCTGCCCTCTGCACCGGTGCCCCTGCCCGGCTCAGGCCCCGCCCCGTGGCCGCGCTCACCTGGACACACGGCCGAGTTGTTGCACAGCCGCTGCTCCCGAAGGGGCCCGCTGCACTGCGTGCTGTAGGAGGAAGACACGCAGAAGCGCGTGCGCGTCTGCCAGCCCTCGCCGCAGGTGCTGGAGCACACGCTCCACGGGGACCACTCCTCGGCTGCTGGGTCACCTGCGGGCCCACGCCGGCAGTGTCACGGGGCTGCACCCAACCAGGAAGGGCTGCCCAAGAGGAAGGGCCAGCCTGCATTCAGAGGGCGGAGCTGGCCCTGCAGCCTGGCTGGGATAGGCCCCTTCTCCGCATGCCAACTGCCCTAAAGCCATCTCCCTGGCGATCAGAGCCTGGTACCTACAAGGTACACTAGCCATGGCAAGTTGTCAAAGTCATCGCTTGTAACAGGCAATTACTGGGAGCATGGACCCAAAGAGCCGGTCTGGGAGACCTCCCCTCCCTGGCTGCATCTTGGTCTGTGTGCCCCAGGCCCTGCCTTCCCGCCTGCTCACCTGTCTGGGGGTACGGGAACCCAAACTGCTGCAGCTCATCTCCCAGCTCCTCACGCCGCCGGGCGTCCGTGGACCGCAGGGACTGGCTCCGGGAGCTGGCGCGCCCCGCGGCTGCAGGATGGACTCAGGTGGGTGTCCTCGACAGGACCCCCCCGCCCCATCCTCAGCCGCGGTGGGCGGCATACCACAGCCGGAGCTGCCAGGCCCCAGGGCACCGGGTGGTGCCAACCCTCCCCTGGCTGGGGACGCCCCTCTCTCAGGCCACAGGGCTGGAAGCCAGTGGTCACCTGCAGGACAGCTCCCCCAAAGGGCTGCTGCTCCTCCTGCCCAGTATCCCCTGACTCCTGCCTTCCCAAGGCCCCAGGACCCTCCCCGGGCTCCCGAGATGAGCTGTCTCCCCAGGAAAGTTCATCAAGGAAAAACAACCCAAAGAATGACAGTCTCATTAGAACCTGATTTAACTTTATGGGAGCAGCTAAAATATGCATGAGGTCATTAGAGAGTCTTATTAGAAAAATACATTCTGGAGCCCCGATTTGGCTGGGTCACGCTGGCCTGGAGGGGCTCCCTGGATGGGGGAGCACGGGTCACGGCCAGCCTGGGGCATGCACCCCCCCCCCCCAATCCCAATCTGCAGCTGAGAAAGCAGCCCCATCTAGACCTGCCTAGCTCCAGGTACTCCCCCTCCTCCAGCGCCCTCACCTGGACTCAGCCCCGCCCTGCCTGGGCAAGGTCACCTTTGGTAGGCTTCAACCTCCACGCCCAACCCGGGTCCAGCTCAGGCCACCCTCTTTCCATCCCCGGCAGGCCCTGGCCCTCCCCTGCCGGCTCCCATTCCGGCCCCGGCCCCGCCCCTTCCAGGCCCCGCCCACCTCGCTCAGGCCCCGCCCCCGCGCACTCACGGCCACAGGCCTTGCGGTTGCAAAGGCGCCCCTCCTCCAGCACGCCCTCGCAGCCGCCGCCCTCCACGCCCGCCGCGGGCAGGCAGGTGCGCGTCCTCGTCTGCAGGCCTCCTCCGCAGTCCCTCGTGCACTCGCCCCACAGGGACCACAGCTTCCAGCCGCCTGGGGGAAGCCAGAGGGCCGGTCAGGGTCCCCGAGTGCTGGGGCGGGGCTGCTCTGGCCCTCGAGGAGGAGCCTGCCATGCAGCTCAGGTCAGCCCGGCACTAGGAGGAACCCAGCGCAGCCCAGGAGGGTGTGCTGATGACCTCCTGCCCCCCAAAGGCGGCCTCCTACACAGGGTCAGGGTGAGGGTGCAGAAGGAAGACGCAGGGGCCCTGATGCCAAGGTTCACATGCCTGCAGGCCGCCCCGCAGCCAGGCTGCACAGAGGAGGGCGGCCTTGGTCAGTGGAGGCCACTGCCTCCCCATCCCAGCTGTGGCCTGGGACCCCCTCCCCCCTCCCCAGAGCTCCCACCAGGACCCCACACCTGGGGACCCAGCCTGGCAGAAACTCCCTCAGACCCTGCAGGGGGCTGACCGCCTGGCCAGGGACCCCAGGATGAAGGCCCCACCCCTGCCAAACCCAGCCACTTCCGGACCCTCTCCTGGGGCTGCCTCCTCCGCCACTGCCTCCACTGGCCTGTGTCCCCCCAGCACCCAGACCTCCTGGGGTCTGAGCCCCTTGGTGGCCCCTGCCCCCCAGAACACGGAGGACAGGCTGGACTAGCAGTGCTGGGGCACTGGGCAGCCGCCAAGGGCAGGAAGCAGGGGGCCTCTCCCCTCTGTGGACTGGAGTGGGGAGGCTGCCGTGTCCAACTGCCCCGTGGCCTTTGACCTCCCCGTCGGGTTGTCCCTGGGGAATGCCAGGGCCACACACGTCCAGGGCAGCAGGGTCTGGTGGACGTCAAAGCCGCAGTGTCCCCTCACCCCACGCCCCAGCCACTTGGGGGCATTTCTGTGGCGGGCACCACAACCTCACACCTGCTTAGGGACAGGCCCACCTGGGGACCTGCTGGAGCTGAGTCCACTGCCCCACCCTGCCCACCTGGGCCCGAGAGGAGGCAAGTGAGCCCTCCAGGGACCAGGGACCAGCTGGCCAAGGCAGGTGGCCCCTGGCGGCCAGAAGAGCCTCCCATGCCTCCGTCTCATCTGTAGCAACTTAAGGGAGGGGACCTCACCTCCTGGGGTGACAACAGGGACTGAGGGAGGTCCCAGAGGATGGGCAGATGGTCCTGTGGGTCACTTCCCCAGACCTACTCCTGCTCCTGCCCGTGGATGTCAGCACACTCCCCAGGAATGGCGGGCAGAAGGTCAACATGGAGAAAAAGCTTGGACAGGACAGGGGGTGGGCACAGCCAAGGTCTGTGTGTCTTCCCTGCGCCTGAGCTCAAGCCTGCCAGCAGGGGGCGCCAGAGCAAGCAGCAGGATACCGGGAGGGCGTCCATCACAAATGAGGGCGCCTTACTCTGCTGGGGTGCTGGGGTGGGAAGAGATATCTTCCACACACAGAGGCCCCCACTCCGCGGAGTCTCCAGCCCCGTGAGCTCCACAGAGGCAGAGTACTTGGGCTCCTGTCTTCCCCAGCTGCCCCCACACCAGGTTATGTGGAGGCGGCCGCAGGCGCGGTTTGGAGCCCCTCCTCTCATAGGGGGTGCTTGCTGCCCCCCACTTTCCAGCTGGGAAGGCAGGCTGCTGAGGTAAAGGGACGCCGGTGGCCCTCGGCAGGAGGAGGCCAGGCAGGCATGGTGCCAAGTCATGGACCTGGCCCCACACCCTCCTAGGGAGGCGGCTTCCCCTCGGGGGACGGTGGGGGTCACACGTGTGGCTGCCCAGTCACATGGCTGACTCAGGACAAGCAGAGGAAGCTCACTGGGACCCGGTCAGGCTCCAAATGCCCCCCCCAGCCCCCCAACCACGGCCGCCTGCTAGGGGTCTTGCTCTGGCCTGAGGGGTCTCACCTGCACGGCCATCCCATATGACTCTAGACAAAGCAGAGCGGGCCGGGGTCCAGGGAGGCCGCTGGCGGTGGGGTCAGCCTGTGCCCCTCTGCCCAGCCCCGCCCCCACGAGGATGCCGTTGCTGGCGGTGGGTGGGAGAGAGAGGGTGTCCAAGCCGGGCTAATCGGAGGATGCCACTCGGTTCCCATGGCAACTGCTGCGCAGCCTTTCAGGATAGACCCAGGTTAGGCCTCAGCTGCCAAAACACCCACTATTCCAGGGCTGGTTACCTTGGTGACCCAGGTGGTGAGGATGTGGGAGGGGGAGGGGAGGGGAGGGGAGGGGGAGGAGAGGGGAGGGGAGGGGGCACAAGGAGGGGCTGGGGAGAGGGACATGGCGCAGAGGATGAGCCCTGCGCAAGCTCAGCCCTGGCTCTGGTCACCCTGAGCCCTGAGGGAGGTCACAGGCTAAGCCTCGGTCCTGGTCAGACATGGAGCCCTGCCCCTGGTTGCGTACTAATTCCTGATCCCGGCCACACACTGAGCCTGGCTCCTCATCGTAGACCGACCTCTGACCTTGGCATAGGATCCCTGATCCCCCGCAACACACTGAGCCCTGGTCCCAGCCACACACTGATCCAAACCTTGGCTTTGCTCCTTCCACTAATGAGCGCTCGGAAGACAGCAGTGCTATTTTTATCATCGCTTTCGTTTTTAATGCGTGTTCTGACACATGTTTGTTGAGTGAAGGATGGATACATCCATGCCGAAGTGGGAGTTACAGGAAGGACTCCTGGGGTGCCTCCCCCCACCTCGGCCGACACAAAGGTGCGTCAAGGCTGGATCGCCGCGAGGGGGCGGCAGAGCAGCAGGCAGGGCCAGGGTGGGCTGCCCCTCCAGGCCCGGAAAGAAGTCGCTATTCTTCCCCCGCTCAATGCCCCCTCTGTCTGGAAGCCTCATTTCCATCTCATTATGGGGATGAATAGAGCCAATTATCGGCCGGCCACCCAGGAGCGAGGATGTACAGTGAGAGGCTCCGAGGCCCTTTCCACCCTGGCGCCCCGGCCTGGAGGCAGTGGGTTCCCCAGATCCTGCACCCAAGTGGGCTGGGACCGAGCAGTCTGGGTCGCTCCTCCAGCCTCCCCAGTTTCCGGGATCCCCTTTGGAGAGGAAGTCTGCACTCCCACCCTCGTCCAGCAGAGGGCTCCCGAGTCCAGCAGGTTGAGCAGCACCTGGGCTGCAGGTTGGCTCCGCCAGTTTCTGAACCATGCATGGGACTCCTCCAGGAGCTCACTGCAAGACCCAGGGACCTGCCCTGGCCCTGGCTGCAGCTCCTGCAGGGCCCCTGCCTTGCCTGCCACCAATTAAGTCCTGTCCTGGGGCACCCAAGCTTTGACCCTGGGGAAGGACCCCAGTCCTGTGAGACTGGATCCAGAGCCCTACCGGATGAGCACGGGGTCACCAGGACAGGCTCCCTGCAGACCCTTCCCCACCGGCCCCGCTCCACAGCCGCTTCTGCTAGGGCGGCAGCTCCTCCAGGAGCACAGGCCCCTCTGGAGCCCTTCGGAGGCACTGGACTCTTTTAAGCCTCATACAAGTCCTATAAGCAAGTACTGTCCCATTCCCAATTCACAGAAGGGAAATTGAGGCTTGCAGGGGGCTAGCTGGCCACGCCTGCGGGGGATGGGCATTCTCGCTTGTCTCTGGGTCTGGCAGGGGTTTCCTGTCCTGAGAAAAGTGTCCTGTTTACAAGGTTGCACTCTCAGGGCATTTTGGGGACCTGGACAGGGTGCAGCCCCTCCCTGAGTCTCAGCTGTCAAAGGAGTGGCGGGGGCTGCCAGGGCTAGCCCAACATCCCCGCTCCCTGCCTTTCTGGGAATTGGAACTCAAATTCAGGCCAGGGGCTGGGCTCTGGGCTCTGAGCTGAGGAAGGCGGCGTGTTGAGGCCGGCGGGCCCCTGGATGGCGACACCCGTGTCCTGTGCCCAGCGTCTCCTCGCAGCCCAGGCCCGCTCTTTCCGTCGGGAAGAGCAACCACATTAGCCAAGATGAGGAGCCCGCCCCATCATCCCCCAAAACTCCGTCCTGGCCCTCCTCTCCCAAGTCCTAGCCAGTTTCTCCCACCCCCTTGTCTCTTGGCCCCACTGAACCCCAGACGCTTCCTGCCAGGGCTCAGTAGGGACCCGGAGGCCTGGTGGGCCCAGGGCAGTGATGACCGGCCCCGAACGCAGGGCCAGAGGGAGGGTCAGCTCCAGCCCTGCAGGCCAGACTCAGTCCCTTACACTGCCAGGACCTGCAGGCCCTGTGTGGGAGTGGAGCGTGTGTGTGTATCCACACCCTGACACGCGGGCCTAGTCCAGCCCTCACCCCCCACCTGGCTGTATGCAGGTATATACGTACTGAGACATACTCAGGGCACACAAGCCCCGTCCCCCCCACACACACACATAGGGCCACACACATGCAGAGGGACACACAGAGGCCATCCCCATCCTAGGACACACAGGCCCCCCCATGCAGGGATGCACACAGGGCCACACACACACAAGGACATACAGGCCCACGCAGGACACATACCCAGGGACGCACGCATAGGACACACACACACACACACTTGCTCCACCCCCAGGATGCTGCATTTTCATTATCTTACATGTTGCTTCTGCAATAAAATTCTTTAATTAAAACATGAATATTTAAAACAACCCTTGAGAGAAATGCCCATCTCCCTAGAGGCAGAAAGATGCTGAGAGCGATGGAGGGGAGAGATGGGGACAGGGAGACGGGAGGTGGCGCGAGGGCCCGGGCTGGGGTGGCCTGGCAGCAGGAGGAACCAGGAGGAAGAGGACAGTTGCTCTGGCCTGAGGAAGGTTTGCGGAATCTGATGCGTGACGTCGCCATGTGGCATTTGGATGGGCCTGGTGGGTGGGGGCGGGGCAGAAAGTGGGCCGCGGTTGGCTCGGGCTGCCGCCGTTCCCCCGCCTCCAGCCTCGCCAGCACAGGGACCAAGGTCCCGAGCACAGCGGTCAGCTGGCATGACCTGGGGCTGGCGGCTGCCCCTGCTCTGCCATGAGTCTTCTCTAGAGTTACCTGACCTCTGTCCTTAGCCCCCAAGCGCATGCTCGCACACACGGACACACGGGGCTGCAGAGCCAGCCCGGCGGCACCGCCACGTGACTCTGCGGTCTTAGAAGCTGGGTGACCCTGGCCACTGCCTTAACATCTCGGTGCCTGACTCCCTTGACGGGCATTTGCTGCTGCTGTTCCGCGCGCTCGGGGGAATGCCAGTGGACGGAGCACACGCCTCTCCTAGGGCGTGCTGCATCTTGACACGGGCACAGCAAGTGCGGGAGGTTGCACCACGTGTTCAAGGTGACACAGGCTGCCGAGAGAGACAGGAGCAGGCTCCGCTACTTCAACCGTGTGGCCTGGCGGGTCTCCTGAGGAGGCCACAGCTGAGCAGGGCTGGGGAGGCGCCCAGGGGAGCCCCTCTCTTGGGCCTCTACGAAGAATAAACTAATGTGCCATGCTTCCGGCACAAAGTAAACGCTAAATAAACACCACTGCCATTACGCCGGCTAACTTTTATCCCCAGGTCCAGGGAGCATCAGGGCCCCTGGTGTGGGCATGGGCACCAGGGTCTGAACTGTGACCGTCCCACCCGCCTGTACAGCAATGCTCCTGCTCCCGCACCAGAAGCCTGGCCCATACACGCCTGGTCCACACTGTCTTCTCCCGAGACTGTGGTCCTTGCCCTATAGCCTCTACACCAGGTACTGTTAAAACAGCCACACAGAGCCCACCCTCAACACACACGCAGCTGCATCCATGCTTACCACGCACACGCTTGTCCACACACCTGTGCAGGAACACACGCCATATGCCCAGCGCGCTGCATACGCAGACACGCAAACATCGCTCATCTGCGCAACTTGCAAGTATGGACACAGCGTCCCACACATATGCACACATACCATGCACACACACATATGCAACTCACATGTATACACATGTATGCATGAGTACACGCACGGCACAACACACTGTACACACACACATGTATACATTACATGCAAGCACACACATGGGTACACATGGCACACACAGGTGCATGAACATATATACACACCCAAACCACTGCGCACGCACACACACACACACACACACACACACATGAAATGCACTGTACGTATACACACACATCGGTACACTTACTATGTTTGCAGGAGACACACATGTACACATATGACCTCATAGGTGCATAGCACACAGCACAAACATACACACATGGTACGTATAGCATACATGTGTGTGAACCTGTGTACACATGACATTGCACACGTGTGTGAAATCAATATGCTGTACACATGTGTGCATATACATGCACACAAAACCATACATGTACATCACACAAACATACATACATGGGCACATACACCATACTTGCATGGGAACGCAGATTACACTGCATATGTGTACGTGGGAACAGAATGCATTGTGCACATGTGTGCACATGTGAACTCGTGCACAGCACACTGCACATGTACGTGCGCGTGGGTATACACAGCATACTTATAATTGAACCTGTACATACATTGTATTGCATGTGTGTACATGTGAGTGGAATATTCCACACCCACATGCATGAACTCATACATGCACATCATACTGCACATGTGCACATACCACACTTGCGTGTGAACACATAACACACCTTGCATTGTACATGTCTGCACGTGAACAGAATGCAGTGTACCCACACGTGTATGTGTGTGCACACATGAGCTCATACATGCATACCACACTGCACATGTGCACACATATGGGTGCACACACCATACTCCCACGTAGACATGCACTGCATATACACATGTGCACATGTATGCACACATGAACACTGCACATGCACACTTGGGTGCCTACACCACACTTGCATGTGAACACACATACACACATTGCACTTTTTGCATGTGCATGTGAACAAAATGCACTGCATACACACACACACACACACGTGCATGTACACACACACCTTCACACCTGCTTCTGAGCACCACGTCCAAACACTCTCGCTCAGAATCCGTACACACACCCCTAACCGCCCAGACCTGACTTCCAAACGGCCCAGCCTCCCATCTGTGTCCGCTCTCCTGCCCCGTAAAGATGGAGGACGTTGACATTTAACATCAAGGCTGCCTCGGCTCAGAAGTGCTCAGCCCACTTCTCACTCCTCACGGCGATCGAGGAAGGAAGGCATTCCCACTCTTCCTGCTTTAAACTTGGGGAGCCTGAGGGGCCACCGAGCCGATGCGATCAGCCAGCCAGGCTCAGGCTGGGATCTGCACGCGGGCCCGGGGGCTCCGAGGATGTGCCTGGCGCCGTGGCAGCAGCCCGGGCCTGCCCTGTGCTCCAGGTGCCCGAGCTCGTGATGCCCCACCCCGATGTGCCACGCTGACCTCCAGCTCTTCCTCCCACAGCATCCCAGTCCTCCCCCCACCCCATGGCGGGCCTCACTCCTGCCACCGCTAGGAGCAGGCCAGCCTCTCCCGGCTCCGCCCACAGCATCACATCCACGAGCCCGTAGCTCTGCCCCAAGGCTCTCCTCTTCCTGCCCCTGCACTGTGCGCCCTGGTCAGGCCGGCTCGGCCGCTTCCTCCGTGCTTGCCACCCTGGCCCCTGGCCCAGGCTCCTGCTAGGAGCCGCCCAAGGGTGCCACTCGTGTGCTCCAAGCCCTCCGGGGGCCCTTCGGTTCTCAAGCTCACATGCAAACTCCACGGGGAGGCCCAGCCATGACACCCAGAGCTCCCGCCACGGGCCAGCACCAAAGCCTCATGGGCCACAGCACCGCCCGCCGTCTCCCACACGGCCATCAGGCCAGCCCAGGAAGGCCTTGGCCCGGGCCAGCGAGCTCCACACTGCTCTGAGCGCCATTCAGTAGTTCCCTGTCAGTCGCCGCTCCACGATGCTGCTAATGAGGGGCTCCTGCCTATGGGGGTGAGCCGGAGCTGGACCCCGAGACGCGTCACAGCCGAGTGGGTGGAGCAACCCTGCCGAGTATTCAGCAGTTGACAGATGAAGGAACCAGGGCTCAGAGAAGTTGGCCAACCAGGAGTGGCAGAGCAGGACGCAGTCACACCTGCCCGTGACCTCCCAACCCCAAACCCTGGTCGGCCTCCACTCCTCCAAGAGCACTCTGTCCTCTGCTCCCTCCTTCCCAGGCCCACTCCCATCCCCAGAAGCTGCCCTTGCCAAGGTCACAGTGACCTCCAGCCTGCCCAGCAGGAGAGCTGGTCCTCAGCTCCCCCTTCACACGATGGGATGGTGGTACCCGACAGAGTGATGTGTCCATCAGCCTCCCCCAGGCCCCGCCCCCCGGCGCTGCCTCCACCCCCTGCGTGGGCCCTGGGGGGGCCGCTCAGCCCCCACCTTCTCCTCCTGTCCCCAGCTCCTGTCTGGCTGCACTCATAGCCTAGTGAAGGTTTCAGGGATCCCTGTCCTGGGCCAGAGAATAGAACTGGGTTCCATCCGGCACAACTGGCTTCCTTTACAGCTTGTACAGCCTGTTTCAGGTCTGTAAAACATTATTTGTGTGGGGTGGTGGTTATTAGGGATTGAACCCAGGGGGCATTTTACCTCTGAGCTATACCCTCCAGCCCCTTTTTAAAACTTTTTTTTTTTTTTGGAAATATGGTCTTGCTAGCCGGGTGTGGTGGCGCACGCTTGTAATCCCAGCATTCGGGAGGCTGAGACTGGAGGATCCGGGTTCACGGTCAGCCTCAGCTACCTAGTGAGGCACTCTGCAACTTAGTGAGACTCGGTTTCAAAATAAAGAATAAAAAATAGGGCTGGGGGTGTAGCTCGGAGGTAGAATGCCCCTGAGTTCAATCCCTAGTACCGCAAAAAAAAAAAAAAAAAAAAAGAAATATGGTCTTGCTAAGCTATCCATGCTAGCCTCAAACTTTCCATCCTCCTGTCTCAGCCTCCCAAGTACTGGGATTACAGACACCACTGTGCCTAGTTGTAAAACATTCTTCTGGTGAGTCCATAGGCTTCACTGGCCCTGGGGTGGTGAGGGCCCCCAGATTTCCTGAAGGGCCCCCCGGCACCACAATGGTCCTCCCTTCATAGGGACCCAGTCCCAGCCGCTCCCCTGAACACCAGGCACCTCCTGCCCACCCCTACGGGGCCTCTTGGCATCCCGGGGACCAGCCTCGACCCTGCGCGCCAGGGTGTGTGTGCCAAGCACCTTCGAGATCAGGCCTCTGCCGTCCCTCACATCTGAGCACAGTCCCCACTCCAAGTGGCCCCCCTGAACTCAAGAAGACAGCAGCACCCCTGAGGCCCTGCCTGCTGTGCCCCATGTCACCACCTGGGACATCCTTGTACGTGAGGCCTTCTGGTGCCATCTGCCCTCCTGAAGGGCGCTCTGCCAGGTCAGTACTTCTGCCCCGACCCAGCGCCTCGACACGCTGTGGGTGCAGACTGCCGCACTCACCCCAAAACCTCACCTGGGAGCACCTCTAGAACCCAGTTCTGCCCACGCAGCCCCGGGACCCGGCCCCAGCTGCCTCGGCACATTAGAATTGTCCTCTCCCAGAGAGAGAAAGGCACCTGCCGCCCACGGGGGCCGGGCTTCCTGCCTTGAGTGCCCAGTGGCCTTGGGCTGCCCACGGCCTCCCAGAGTGCTGCTGGGCTGCACCCCTCGGCCCCCACACCGCTGCCCGCAGGTGGCTCTGGGCCACTCACCTGACGTGCCGTGCTCGCCCCGGTCCTGGGTCAGGCTGGTGAGGCAGTTCTCGGGGCCACCTGCCCCGCCATCCCTCAGGCAGACGTCCCCCCGAGGGACCAACGGGCTGGAGGCGGGGTCTCCAGCCTCCCCGCCCAGGCAGGCGCAGGGGGTCTGCATGATGCCGCAGGGGTGCGAGCTGCGGCTTCCGGTCAAACAGGCGTCCAGCCAGCGGCACAACATCTGGCAGGCGGCCCGGCTGGGGTTGCGGTTGCCCACGACCAGGTACTCCACGGAGAAGTCATCTCCGGCGCCCGGGGGCCCGTCCAGAGAGCCCAGGCTGTCCTCCTGGGGCGGCTGCTGGAGCTTCATCTGCAGGAACTGCTTGCTGGCCTGCAGGAAGGCGAGGGGCGCCGAGGGGTCGCAGAGCCGCAGCACCTCGTCGAAGCTCTCCACGCCCAGGTAGGTGCGCGTGGACTCCAGGAAGGAGTCAAACTGGTAGGTGCGGATGCGGCCGGGGCCGCTGCAGGGCGAGGACGCCTTGGCCACCTTCATGTAGAGTGTGTAGCGCCGAGGGTCCGGGTTCCGCAGGGTCCAGGAGCAGCGCGAGGCGTTGGCTGGGAACACGGCCGCCGCCGAGAAGTAGCCGAAGAACTTGCCCTGCACCAGCGTGGTGCACGGCTCGGGCCCCGCCTCCGCCCCTGCGGCCACTCGCGCCCGGCGCCCCAGCAGCAGCAGCAAGAGCAGGAGGGGCACGAGGATCCAGATGGGGCCCGGGGCGGCGGCCTGGCCCCTCATCCTAGCTCGCGGGGCCGCCGGGGTTCCGCGGGCTGGGCAGACAGGCAAGGGCCAGGCCTTGACATGCCAGGGTCCGGCTGCAGGCGGGCCGGGCCAGGGGCAGGGGGCAGGGGGCCGGGAGCAGGGACCCTGCGAGGGCAGGATGGGGACGGCGAGGGCAGCAGTGGCTCCTAAAGTCCAGGCCCTTGACGCCTCACATGGTCACCCTCAGCAGCTGGAAGAGAAAGGGCAGAGGAGAAGGTATGAGCCCCAGTGGTCACGGGCTCTGCGCCTGCGGGGGCTCCAGGAGGGAGTCCCTCCTCTGCCCCCAGCTCCTGAGCAGGGAGGGACAGGCAGTGCCACGGGCCTCTCCGCCATGTCTGCCTGGCCCGGGGGCCTGCTCACTGCCCTCTGGGCCCCACAGGCCTGTCTGCTTCCTGTCCTGTGCCCCTTCCTCAATTACCTCCCTCCGTGGGAACCATCTGCCAAACCGACAGGCCAGGAAGCCACAGGAGGAGCGGAGGGGAGGTCACTCATCCTGACCCCAGCAGGCCTGGAGTGGGAGTGTGTGCAGATCCCCCCACAAGGGGCGGGGCCTCCTCCGGCTCTGCTGGCCGGGGTCTGTGTGCGCGCCCATGGGGAGCCCCCTCCTCACTCCCGTCTGTGCCAGGGACCAGCCTGCCCTGGGTCCTTCAGCTCCAGGCACCGGGCCCAGGAAGGGTGAAGGTCATGAGCCACCTCTGTGCGGCTGCACGGTGACCACGTTTCACGGAGGGGGCGGGGGGCGGTGTGGAGAGTGAGTGGCTTCCTCAAGGTTGCAGCAAAAGGGAAAGAACAGACATGGCAGCACCTCGCAGCCCTCGGAGCCGCCCCGGCGAGGTGGCCGCCTGTGGCCCCTGGGAGCAGGGCCGGGACGGGCAGAGCCGACCTTGCAAGGTCCTCCTGCCTCAGCCCTCTCGGCTTCCCAGCACCGAGGCCTCCGCCCTGCTGACCCTGCACGCGCCAGCTGCCTGCCCACGGGGGACAGGCTGCTTCTTGCTGCCTGGATCCAGCTGGCCAGTGGCACAAGATTGGTCACAGCTCCGCGTCCCCTGCCATGTCCTCCTGCGCTACAGAGCCGGGATGTCTCCAGCAATCCCTCCCAACTGAGCCTTAGTTTGCTCATCTGTGAAATGGGGCAGGGCCCTCACTGCCCTCAGCAGTGGGTAAGGGCTGGTAGGGGGAGTTTTGGCCGGCCAGGCGCAGCAGGTAACCCTAGCAAGGACAGGAAGCCGCCAAGGTGTCTGCAATACAGACAGTGGCCTGGGTCGCCTGTCCCCTGCCTTCCTGTCGTGCAGAGACCTTGGCAAGCTTCCTACCCTGCACTCCTCAGCCCTCTCCTGCCCTGCACACCTGGCACCCAGAGCCTGTCCCCTGCCCCCACACTTGTGAGCCAGAGAGGCCACAGCCAGGACCCCTAGCCAGTCACCCAGAACCCCGAGGAGCACACATGGGCCTGCTCCCCACAGCCTTCCATGGGGGGTGCTGGTGCTGGGGCCCAGCCTCCACAGACCTGCAGCCAGGCGCAGGGTCCCCAGGACCCCGTCCTTCACGCAGACGACGGGAACAGGCTGGGGTAGGCACGCTGCGCCTCTCAATCCTGGCCATGCGCTGTGCACAGGAGGGGTGGGTGCCCACCACGCCATGCTGGGCCCTCTCCCTACAGCCTTCCATAGGGGGCTCTGGTTCTGGGGCACCCTGGCCTCCGCAGACCTGCAGCCCGGGGTGAGTTCCCTGGACCCCCGTCCCCCAGGCAGACAACGGGAGCAGCCTGGTCGTGCACTGTGCACAGGAGGGACTGGTGTCCACCACGCCGTGTGGACCGCACGGGCCCAGGGGTGCAGCTTGGTTGGCAAACACCTCAGAGCCCAACTCAGCTCACAGACAGACAGACAGGTGTCGAGAGCCAGGCTGGGTCTTCCGGGCAGCAATGCTGGGGCTCCTCCTGTGGATCCATCCTACAGGTAAACTCAGTGGTACTCAGCAGAGCCCCGTGCCCCCGCCCTCACCCTGCCCGAGGCCCTCCTGGCACCCTGCCAGTCACCCTCATGTCACTGGCCAGCCCCCACACATCAGGGCCAGCCCCTGAGCGCCCCTCAGCGTCCTCCTCCCTGGGCAACAGGATGCAGTGAAGGCTAGGGCCACATCTGCTAGGGTTGCCCTCAGAAGGACCTCCCTGGCCGCCCTGGGGCTCCCTGCTGGAATGGTGAGGGGTGGAGGCAGGAGAGACAGTCCTAGAGCCAGCTGGGGGCGGAGGACAGCTGCACCCCTGTCGTAGACTGGATGCTGGAGTAAGCCTCCAACCAAGGCATGCCATCCCTGGGCCAGCCACAGCGCCACCAGGGCGTTAGGCTGGGGAGGGAAGAGCAGGGCCCGGCATCCTCTAGGAAACGTTGGACTTGACCTGCTCCACGCCCTAGACTTTGGAAAGGGCTCTGCAGACACAAAGCCATCCCAACTAACTTGAGCTTGAGAACCTCAGAACAGCCTGGCCCTGCTTTTTCTGGTGGGGTCATTGGGCAGGGCTGGGCAGGGGGCCGGGGCCCTCCTCGCAGGTGGCTTCCTCGTGGCCAGCAGGACCATGCCATCGCCCGCACCCAGCCTCTGCCCCGCAGCCCCTCAGCGAAGGTCTCATCTCCATCCTCCAGGCCCTTGCCAGTGAGCCTGCCATGGCCTCTCACCCCAAAGCAGGCCCCAGGGGGTAGAGCTAGCAGGATCCAGGCAGGGAATCCCCTTGGGCTCCCGTGTCCCCATGCCAGGCCCAAGCTGGGACTGTAGCCCAGGAGAGTGAGTTGTGTTGGGCCCTGATCTGATCTGATCTTTGCTAGGGACAGGGCAGGGACAGCAGGGAGAGACGTCACTGGTAGCCCCAGAGGGCCACTGGAGATGTCCAGGTGGGGAGGTGGGGAGCTGGCCTGAGCGTATGTATACGTGTGCCTGTGTGCACAAGCGTGTGAACACGTGTCTGTGCGTCCCTGTGTGTACCGTGCTTCCACAAGGTCAAGGGCAGGAGGCCAGCCCAGGCTCAGCGTCACACTCACTGGGCCATCTGGGAACTGGGAGGGGAGGACCCGCCTTACACAGCAAGTTG
The DNA here is from genome assembly GCA_004027655.1 of Graphiurus murinus. NCBI lineage: Eukaryota > Metazoa > Chordata > Mammalia > Rodentia > Gliridae > Graphiurus > Graphiurus murinus. The sequence continues at coordinate 17,416 of PVLC010007310.1, read as the reverse complement.
GGAGACCCCGGTGGTCGGGGAGTGGAGGAAGAGACTAAACCAAACGCTGACCCCACAGTTACTGTGGGGCACCTCTGCCTGCCCCCCAGCACCCCCTTTCTGTGGCCACATCCAGCACATGGGTCCCTGGGTTGGGAGGTGCCTGGGGGCCCCAGAGGGCTGGACTGGGTGGCCCATAGGCCTCGGCACCTCTCACACCCACACTTTGTTCTCTTTGTGGGTGCCTGGTCTCCCTGGCAGTGCTTTCCCCGCCTTGCCCTGCAAGGAGACGCTCTGAGTGTCAGCCAGGACGGGGAAGGCAGGAGCAGCCTGGTTCATCGGTGCCAGCCCTTCCCAGGCCTCCCCTGCAGCCAAGACGACAGGCCCAAAGAGGCTCACAGGCTCCTTTCCAGTGCTGGGGACCAGTGTGCCACTGGTGGCTTCTCTGCCTAAGCACTTGCAATTTAATTACCAGGCTGTCACAGCCCTCTGGCCAGGGAAAAGGGTGCTTGTCTCTGTCCCCAAACCACTGGCTGCCTGTCTGGTAGCTGGTCTTCCGTATCCAGCCCTGGGTCACCGTGGCTCTTGTGACCCTCTGCCCCTTCTGGTTCCCAAGGACAGTGCCCAATTAGCCCCCAGGTCCTCCTCTGCGGGCACCTTCTCCAGGGTCAAACTGCCCTTGCTGCCGAGATGTCCTTCCGAGCGTCCAGCCGCCTCCCTTCTGTGCAGAGGAAGCTGGCCAGACCTGCAGGTCCGTAGGAGACTGGCAGGTCTCTGAGCAGGGGCGGCAGGGTAGACAGGAATGGAGATGGGGGACTCGGAGAGGCCGTGCTGGGTGGGAACAAAGCCAGGAGGCCCGAGAAGAGACAGGGCACTGATGGGTGGGGCTGCCGGCCTGCCGACCGCAGGCCAGGTACAGGCCTGGGAGCGTACGGGGCCCTGGTCCACCTCTGGGCACACACGGGCTGAGGGGGACTGACCCACAGCACGGCTCGCCCTCGGTCGAGACAGCACACCCAGTTCCACCCGGTCCCAGCGGTGTGGCCTCTCTCACGTAAACCACACACATACCTGCCCCACACTCAAACCCGTCCAATCAGGGCCTGTGTCTTGGTTTCCCCCTCCATGCCTCAGGGCCCTCCTCACTGGGCCTCTTCCAGCCTCCCAGAGGCCCAGCAGCACCCCCGTCCTGGGCTTGTCCACACCGATGGACCCGACCCTCTGCATCCCCTCCCCTCCCACCCCCGGCCACCAATGGCTTCCCCAGACTCCGGCCACAAAAGACACTCTGTAGTCCTGCGGCCTCCAAACAGTGCCCGCCTGTTGTGGAGAAGGCTGGGCTGGGGGAAGGGCGGGCGCCCTGGGCACTGAGGACTCCCGGGGCTGGAAGGCGGGGGAGCTGCCCTCCCCGCCAGGGTGCTCCACAGCCCCCACCCCCAAGTCACTGGGCGGCCGGTCACTGGAGGCCGGTGGCCCTGTGGAGGGTCCGGGACAAGTTATGTGTCAGTCTCAGGCCTGGGAGACTCAAGAGGAGCCAGAGTCCAGCACAGCCCCCCCCCCCACACACACACACACCAGCACAGCGCCAAGGAGCAGGAGCCGAGCTGGAGAGTCTGCCTCCGACCATCTGCCCACCTTGGCCACCGGGGAGGCCGGCCACCAGCCATCGTCTACTCCACAGAGGCGGGAGCCCGGGGTAGACCTCAAGTCAGCCCTACAGGGGACAGGATGCCAGCAGGGCCCCCAGCCATCATGCCTGCGGGCCCCACCTCACCTTCCTCTGCCCCCCCACCTGCCTGGGCACATGGACCACTTGGGGAAGCTGGTCAGAAGCCAGGCCGAGCTGCCAGCAGGACACACAGGCAGACTGAACATGGGGACCACTCTGGGGGTGGCAGAGGAGGCCTGCCGGGGCCAGGCTCTGCTGGGGCCACCCACACTCTACATGGGCCCTTATCCAGACCCCTGGAAGGCAGGACGATGGTCACCTCCACCACAAACTGGGAGACTGAGGCCAGAGAGGCGGAGATGATGGCTCTGTGGCCCCACCCCTCCCCATTGCCGCTCCATCTTGGCCCCCGGGCCAGAGGTCTGGGCCTCTCGGCACCTCCGAGACCTCAGATCTGTCACCCAGGCTCCAGTCTCTGGGGTCTTTACCCACGCCAAGCTCTCTGCCCTGTACTCTCAGGTCCCGGCATGCCCCACGTAGGTCTTAGACGGAGAGCCGATCCCAGAGGGCAGGCTGCCGGGCAGCGCGCTCCTAACGGCACACTGAGGGATGAGGAGGCTGGCGCGGAGCCTAGGCCACTGCTGGTCGGCTGGCTCCCGACGCCTCCCCCAGTACCTGTCCCCCGGTGCCAGGCCAGCAGCAGGACTAGCTGTCTGTCCCAAGAAGGAGGTGAGACTGCCATCCCTAGCCAGCTCTCAGAAGGGGAACCGAGGCTCCCCGGAGAGCTGCAGGCCCAGCCCGGCCTCCCCCAGTGCCCGAGCGCAGGCAGTGGGCTGCCATTGCGGGGCCAAGCTGCTGGGCGGAGCCAGCTCTGGGAGACAGAGGTGTGCCCTGCGTGGGCGGGGGCAGTGCTGTGGCCCAGGGTGCGTGTGTGTGCCCGTGTGTGTAATGTATGCGAGAACGTATGGGGGTGGTGTGTTATACAGAGGTGAGTGTCCGAGTGAATATGCAGACATGCCAAGCACACACGTGCTCTGTCTGGGTTAGGGGTGTGTGAGTGCGTGCACTCTGAGGGTGTGTGCATGTGGCGTTGTGTGCAAGGTAGTGTGCATACACAGGTACACACGGCATTGTGCAGGTGTGCACCGTCTGCGAGTGTTGTGTGCATATTCTATTGCGTGTGAGGGAGTGTCGCGCTGCCGCAGTGCTGTGTATGAACAAGTGGCCAGCAAGTGTGGAGATGGGTGAGGATGGGTGTGTACAGGTCTGTGGCATGTGAGGGGCGGGGTCGTGGGCTGTGTCTGCATTGGTGTGCCGTGGCAGACACGAAGGCCCAGTGGGGCTGCCTACCAGGAAGCCTGGGCCTGACACAGGTGGGGGTCTCTGGGAGGGCAGGGGAGGGTGCAGGGTGAAAGGTGCAGGGTGCGGGGCTCCTCTTCCTGCCCTGTCAGCGAATCTGTTCTCCAGTCTTGCACTGAAGCTCCGCACTCTCTCTGCGGCCAGCAGGCGAGATGGCCCTGCCCTCCCACCAGGGCGACCAGGGCAAGCCCGGTCTCAGCAAGGTGCAAGGTGGCTGGCTGGACCAAGGCTACAGAGCCAGGAAGCAGGGGCAGATTCCAGGCCCGGGGCCTGTGTGAAGCCTGCCACCGTGCAGAGAGAGGGCAGCCCCTCTGTACCCCACAACATCCCAATTAGGCAGCATCTGGCCCCAGGGCCAGGCCGCCCCTGTGTGACCCCACCAAGCCCCCAAGGGCCCCTGCCTCTGGCCCTTGCTCTGCCTTCCCACACTGCCACATACCAGGAGAGTCACAGCTCCCCAAAGTGGCCCACAGCTGGGGCACACGGGCCTCCCTGCCATCAGCCTGGTCTCGTCTCCAGAACCTGCCTGACTGGGCCAGGATGTCACGGTCACCAAAGGGGACGAGTGGATAGTGGGGACCGGGCCTGCTGCACGCTTCTCTCCAAGCAGGGGTACACAACTGCAGGCCTTACGGTGAGGCCGCACTGCAAGCCCAGATGCCCACAGGGAGCAGGGAGACTAGGGGGGCAGTGGGGGTGCAGGGGGGGTGCCGTGATGGCAGGGGGTGGTGGGATGGTGGAGACCCCAGGGACTGATGTGATGGGTAGTAGTGACGGTGTGTGGGGGTGCCGTGTGTGTGCACATCTGTGTTGTACAAACAGCTGTGCAGGGAAGGGAGGAGGGAGGGGCGGAGGTGGGCACAGCAGGCCAGGGCCAAAGCAGAGCTCCCCGAGTCCCTGGCCTGGGGGCCAGAGCCCTCAGCGCACAGGACACGCCTCCCCGTCTAAACCATTCACTGGCTAAATGCGCACGTGATCCTGCTTCGGGGACTCAGAGCCTTCTGGAAGGCCAACAGGGGCTACCAGTGGGGGTGACACAGGTGGAGGACCTGGGGCCTGGGGGGGGGGGGCTCCTCACAAATGAGATGAGAAGAGAGAAGGGGAGGAGGCGGGCTCTCCTTCCTGGCTGGCTTTGTGCTTCGCTGCCGCCATGCCACGCAGGCAGGGGGATTCCTCGCGGTACCCTGGGGCGGGAGACGCCCCTCCCAGCATAGAGGGGACAGCCAAGGTGCAGGGCAGCAGGGATCCCGGGAGGAAAGACCCCGACACAGGCCTCTGCTGGGTGCTAGTGCCAGGTCCTGCCCTGGGGGCCATTCCTGCCCCTCCCTGGGGGTGGCAGGCAAAGGAGGGCTCCCCCCCACCACCCAAGTGACTAGCCACACCCCAGGACACGAACATCTGCAAGTGTGTCCCCTGGAATTCGTACCCCATCCCACACTCCCTCCCGCACGTGTGTGGTGCTGCGTGTGCTGGGCGCTGGCACGCTGGCCCCCTGGCCGCTGTCCTACTGAACCCACAAGCGGGGCAAGTTCAGGCCAGGGGTGTGCCGGCCTCTCCCGCACGCCCCTCCTTTGTGGGACACACGTGCTTGCATCCTGTGTGTTTATGCTGCACCCTGGTCTGTGGGGGGGGGGGGTTGTGTTGTGTCATGAGTGTGCACATGCCTCTTGTGCGGTGCGGCTGTGGGTGTGGCCATGCTTCCTGATCCCCCGTGACCCGGCTGCCCAAAGGAGCACCCACCACCCCCTTTGCACATCAATCAAACCAAGTCACCAACCCTGCCTAAGACCCTCAGGGCCTTCCCCCCAGACCCCAGATCGCAGGCCAAGGCCTTCGGGGTTCCCGAGTCTGGCCCCAGGGTGGGGAAGCCCCCACCATGCCCCTGGCCCTTTCCCCCAACTCCTGACTATTCCTCACACCTCCAGGTGCCCCAGGGCCTTTGCAGGTCCATTCTCCCTGCCCAGCACCTTTGAATTCCTTCACACACAGCAGCCCTTCCTGCGGGCCTCAGGGCCTCAGTTTAGCTGCCTTCCATCCTCCCAGCCCCCGAGAGCTCCGGAGTCCCTGTCCCCCGATATTCCCACTAGCCTCAGCGCTGGGGGGGACGGGGCGGGGGCAGGCCCTGCGCCAGTGTCCTTTGGGTGCAAGTGAACACACGTCTGCTGACTGTGCCAGCTGCGCACAGGGAACCCCAGGGCCTGTTTCCACCCAGAAACCACGGGCCGCCCAAGGACGCAGCCGCAGGGAGGGAGGCCAGTGCTTGAGAGGACCGTAAGAGCTAGGGATGCAGGCACAGAGGAGTTAATCAAACCATGCAGGGTCCCAGACTTCCTTGGAGAGCTTTCCTCCTGGAGTCCCTGTGAGTCACAGCTCCTACCCATGGTAGACAGTGAGATGTAGCTTGCCCAGGTCCTGCTCCCCAGGGCCGGCACTCACACCAGACCCGCATGCTGCCACGCACACCCGTGTGGAAGTCTGCATGCCTGCACATGCACGCTAGCAGCCTGCGGAGGGACGGACATGCACGTGCATGCCCAGCACACATGTACACGTGCACACAAACACGGAGGCTCACGCCTGTGCGCGGCGGACAGAGGCTGGGCGAGTTTGGGGAGAAACGTCTCAGCCTGGGGACGCAGGCTGAGACGCGAGGTGCGTCACTGGCCCTGGCGGCGAAGCCCAGGGACGGGAGAGGGCGGCCGGGGGCTGCCCAAGATGGGGTGGGAGCCGCGGCCGACAGCAGAGGAGACGGAAGGGGCGGGCAGGGCCGGCGCGGGCGCGGCGCGGGCGCCCTCTCTCGGCCGTCCGAGGCAGCGCGCCCGGCCCTCCGCCCTCCGCCACCGCAGCCCGGCTCCGGACGCCAAGGGCCTGGAGCCCCGCGGCGTCCCTAGGGGACAGGCTCTGAGCCCCCCAGACGTGCTCCCAGAGGCGCAGGTGGGCCAGGCAGGCAGACCAGGACACGGGGGCGCCGCGCGAAGCTGCCCAGGCCCCGGCCGCTCGCCCAGCCGTGCCCAGGCCCGCTCCTGCCGGTCCCCGCCGCTGCGTCCGCGGGCGCGGAGCTGCCTCTGGACCCCGCCGGCCAGGACGCAGCAGGCACGGCATGCTGCGGACGCAAAACGTGGGATGATGGGATGAGCGCGAGGGGTCGGGGTTGGAGGGGTTCCGAGAGCATAATCCGCGCCCCCATTCCACCGACGCGGCCACCGAGGCCCAAGAAGGGCTGGAGCCTGCGGGCAAGGGGAGGCACTTGGAGGGCTCTGCTACTTGGCTGCGTCCTCTCCCCGGCCGCGGATTGTAAGGAGTGCGGCATGATGCCGAAGGCGACGAATCGCCTCTTCTCCGCCCCCGCGCGGGATCGCGGCGGGGACAAGCGCCCTTCTCCAGAATCCGAGGCCGCAAACTCCCGGCTCCCGCCCCCAGCGCAGCGCCCGCCTGCGGAGCCGCGCGCCGCCCGGGCGCATCCCCGGGCCTTGGGGCTTGGCCCCCAGCCGCCGGGACTCCAGGGCTCCCCGGCCGGCCTCGGGTCCCCGGATCCAGGCGCAACAAGTCACAAAGCAGAGGCAAGCCTCAGCAAGCAAGCCGGAGGGAGGGCGCAGGGCCCAGCGCGGGGCTCCGGGCGCTCCGGGATCACGGAACCCGCACTACGTCCGCCTCCGGGGACCCGGCGCGGGCAGCAGGCGCGCGGAACTGACTCGGCGGGCGGCCCACACCCCCTTCCAAGGCCCCGATCTCGCGCGGGCGGGGGCGCGCCCAGGAGCCCCCGCCCCCTCCCCCGCCTACTTGACCTTGCTCGGGTACTCAAAGCCAGACCCGGCGGCACCCGGGAGTCCGGGCGCAGAGTTTCGCGGCCGCTCGCGGTCCGGGAGTGAGCAGCTCCGGCTTGGACCACCCCCGCTGCCTCCTCGGGTCGCAGAGAGATTTAAAGCTTGAGGTTTCGGGGAGACGTTATATTCGCTTCCGAAACCCCAAACACCTGATACTGCCTTCCAGATATGAAATAGGACCCCAGCCTCGGTTTCTCCCGACGCCTCCGCCCGCGCGCCGCTGCTTTCCCCCGGGCTGCGGCTCTCGCTCCGAGGGGGCGTGTGTTTGTGTCTATGGGGGAGGGCGCCGAGGGTCTTCCTGAGTCCCCGGGGCGAGGCAGAGGCGCAGACCTCGCAGCACCCTCCCCAACACGTAAGCCAAGCGGCTCCTGGGGGGGGGTGCGCACCCCCTGCCCACCCACATGCCTTTACGCTTTCAACTCCTTGGGAGTTGCCGCTAAGGAAGCTGCGCCCCAGTCCTGGGGGAAATGGGACGTGGTGGGACTTTGCCGAGGGGAGGGAACCCACAGAGGAGTGGGTCCGGGATGGTCCGGTCCTGGTCCGGTTCGTGCGCGCCAAGAAACTTGGAAGCCCCAAAATAAAAGTGGAAAGGAGAAGGTGCCCAGCAGGCCTGAGTCTGGGGCTCCAGGCTCCGGCTCCCTCCGGGTTGCCTGGGAATGACCAAGCAGGAGCCGCCGCGGCCGGGCGGAGGAACCCGGTCTCCCAGCCGCCGCAGCCTCCGACCAGCCCTCCCGGCCGCCTCGCTCCGCAGAGCCTCGAGGCTCCAACGCCCCCTCCCCAGGCCGGAGGCGCTCGCGCCCCTGCCTAGGGGACCGCGGGGACTAGGAGAGGGGGCTCCGGGCCGGATCCCGAGTCCCCAGCCTGGTCGGGAGCAGGCGGGGGCCGTGCTCGTTCCTCCCGGCAGCGGCGCGCGGCTCCGAGCGAGCGCGGCGGCGGCGGAGGACCCGAGGCCTTTGCCCGCGGGGGACGCGGACCCGCGAGAGCTCACCGCCCGGCCCCGCGGCTGCGCCCGGAGAGGGCGCCGAGCCGACCCAAAGTTCAGAGCGGCTTATCCGCGCCGCCTGTCCGACCGAGCGGAAAGGAAGACAAGGAGGGAACTAGACGGGGCATTGGCGTGTGTGTGATGGGGTGGGGGTGGGGGCGCCAGGGATAGCCTCCGCCGGAATTGGGAGGAGGACCTCAGGGGAATCTCCACCGCCATGCCCGGTCTGTGGCTGAGGGCTACCAGGGGGCTTTTCTGCCTGCCTCCGGCGGTGTGCAAAGGGTGTGTGTGTGGGGGGGGTGTTGGGTCCCTATAATGTATGCAGGGGGCTCCGGGTGTGCTGAGGGAAAGGGGACATCCTGGGGGTGCTTATGCAGAGTCTCTGGGGGTCTGTGTGTTTGCGGGGGGCCATATGGGACTCCCGAAGACCCCTGCCGGCGTCAGGGGAGGGCACCCCGGAACGCCTTCCCCAGCCGGCCCCGCTCTGTGCTCGTGGTGGGGAGGGGGTGTCTTCCCCACCTTAACCTGCCAGCCGGCCGGGCTGTGTGTGTGCATGCGTGTGTGTATGGGGGGGGGGCGCTGAGCAGCGCCCAGGAGCCTCTACCCCGTCCAGGGTCGCCCCCTCCTCAGCCTGCTCAATGCGGGCGGGCGGGAACCTGCCAGATTCTGCCGCCGCCGCCGGAGGAGGAGGCAGGGGGCTGGGGGGTGGGGGTCCGAGCTCTGAGCGCAAACCTGGGAACGGCGAAGTTGGGAAGTCCGGGCGCCCCCTCGACCCCCTCGCATCCACTCCGTGCCCCCTCCCGCCGCGACCCCAGCCCCCGCCCGCGGGAGCCTTCCTTACCTTCTTCCCCAGTAGCGGCGGCCGCCCGGGCGAGGACTTGATCCGGCGAGTTGCAAATCCCCGGGAGCGCCCCGCGTCGCCGGCGGCCCAGCCGGGAGCCCGAGCCGAGGGGGGGCTCCTCCCGCCGCCCCCGGCCCGCTCCGGGGCTCGCCCGGACGCCCCCGGAGGCGCCCCCGCGGGCGCACGCAGGCCCCTCCCAGCCCCCCGGCCTGCCCGAGCCCCCCGGGCGCGCAGAGGGTCCGGATGCCCGCGCTGCGGGCGCTGCGGGGCGCGCGGGCCCGAGCCCGGCCAGGACGCGGCGCGATCGCCTGTGCCGCCGGCTCGCCCGCTCCGCTCGCTCGGCCGGGGCCGCCGCCAACGCCGCGCCCGCCGCCGCCGCCGCCGCCGCCTGCGCCCGCCGCTCCCTCTCCGGCCGCGCCGCCGCTCCGCTCCTCTCGCCTGCCCGGCTCTTCTCGCCTTTTTTCCCCTTCCTGAGGGGGGGGCGAGCCGAGCCGAGCCGGGGGCGGGGCGGCGCGGGGAGGAGGAGGAGGCCGAGGACCGGGAGAAGGAGGAGGAGGAGGGAGGCGAGCGCTGCTCCCCCGCCCGGCTGCCGGCGCTCCCCAATCTCTCGCTCTCTGAAACTGGATCCCGAATCGGGAGCCAGAGACTGCATTACGGATTACATCAGGCTTTATAGAGCTTCCAGATCACACATTAGAGGGGGAGCGCGAGCGGGGGGCGGGGTGTGGGGGAGGGGAGCGGGGTACCGGGGTGGGGGGGCGCGTGGAACGCACCCAGGCGCGCACACCTGGGAACGCCGGCTCCTGCCCCACGCAGCAGGAACTCCAAGAGTTGGGTCTCTGCCCTCGGCCTCTTCCAGGAGGCCGGAGGGAGGGACGGACGGGTGGACAGCTGGACAGAGAAGGAAGTTAGGGGCTGCTCACAGGCAATAGGGTGCGTGGGTGGACGTGAAGACGCACGGTGGATGTGTCAGGGGCCTGTGTCCGGATGCTGGAGGTGGTGGGGAGAGGATGGCCCGGTGGACGGTGACTGGAGAGCCGGATCCTGGATGGGACAGTGGACCCCAGGGTGCAGGGTGGGCAGGTGGGAAGCTGGGGTGCCGGCAAGGAGGAGGGCGAGGAAGAGCAGGACTTGGGGGTGAATGGACGCAGGAGTGAAGTGAGCCATAGATGGCCGGCCAGTGCGGGTGGAAGGACACAGTCAGAGGTGCGGCCCCAGGGTCTGAAAGGGGCAGGGCAGGTGGCCTTGATGGGCCCCTCTTTGGAGGCTGAGGGGACGGGCCGGGGACAGCCATGAGGTGGGTCTGGTTCCTGCTGACCCTGTGTGGCCGGCCCCAGATATCCCTCCCGTCACCATGATTCTTCTTGACTTGGTAACAGCGGGGAGGTCCCCTTTGGATTTTGTGGAGACAAAATTTTCTCTCCCACTGTCAAGCAGCCCTGGGCCCTCTCCTGCGTCTGAGGTCTTTGTCCAGGCGCCCCAAGGGCCCCCTCTAGACTGCAAGGCCCAGCCACGGAGGGCTGACCTCAGAAGTGGCAGAGGGGTCTCTCTCCACCAGGACGCCCCTGCCCCAGGCCCTGGCTCCTGCCTCATGACTCGGGGTTCCCTCTGAAGCAGGACCCTTTGCACAACACCCTGCACCTCCACTTAGCACCTGAGTGGGCCTCTGCGGCCTAGGCAGCTCCAACCAACATGTGACCTGCTGGAAGCCTCTATCGGCCTCCCCGAGGGCGCCGCCACAGCCGCCACCAGCGTGCGTTCACAAGGCCTTCAAGCCCGTGTCAGACCCCACCCACCCTGTCCTGCCGGGGCCACGCGAGACCCCCAGTCAGCACCTCCTTCCTCCCCCCATTAGCCTGACAGTCAACACTGTCCTTACGCCGGCCTCAAGGGAAGAGGGAAGCTCCAGTCACCTGGGCACCTGGGCACCTGGGCACATCACACCTCACCAGACACAGCTCTATGGGCACCAGTGCCCCTGCAGGGCCAGGCTGACTCTGAGTACATCCTGAGCCGCTGGTCAGAGGAACACAGAGACCCAGGCAGTGATGGAGGTCCCCTTCCCCTCCAACCTCTTGAGCAGCACCATACCTGGCTCGTCTTCCAGGAAAGCGCTTTATTCCCCAAGCATTTGACATTGAGGAATAGAAGGTGGTGTCCCAGGATGCCGCCCCCTCCCCCATGCCCTGGCTGCAGCTGCCCTTGCTTGGGCCTCCTAGCTGCAGTAGCAGCCAGTGGCCACCAGGGGGCCTCTGATATCAGGCCAAGAGGCAGCCGGAGCTGGGCTCTGAGTCAGGATCTATCTCAGAGCGCTCTGCCGGTGGAGGAGGGTAGCAGCGTCCCTGGCTGCAGCTCTGGCATCTGGCCTGGGTTCTGGGGCAAGACTGGGGGCCCCTCGCACTGGGCCATTCGGGGCGAGTGGTCTTCCCTCCCAGCCTGGGGCTTCTGGGGGGCATGCCTTCCCTCTCCCTGCCGCTGGCCCCTGATTTGCCCTTTTTAGAAAATTGCCGCCTCCTCCCAGTTCATGATCTGGGGCTCAGACAGCAGCATAGCCCTCTCCCAGTCCCCTGAGGATAGAAGCCGGGAGCACTCCCCAAGAGGAGTTCCACTGAGCCTGCAGCACCTCAATTTCCCTCTCTGTTCCTACGTGTCTTGACAGTGATTTTGAAGGTTTCCTTCAGCCTGCATGTTCCAGAATCTTAAGGCCAAACCATGAGATTTTCGCCCAATTTACACACAGCAGTGCCCCCCACCCGCTCTAGCCTTCGGCCCTTGAGTCACTTCCTCTCGGGGGCCTGGCCACCCCTGAAGGAGGCCTGGGTGCTCAGAGTTGGTGGCCCCCTTCTGGGCCAGCCTGATGCAGCTGGTACCAAGTCCTGGAGCCTCCTCACATGGCCCAGAGGGAACACCACCCTTGGCACCTTCTAAACCCAGCTCTAATCAAGGCTGTAGACCTAGTCATGACCCCTGGCTGACACTGAACTCACTGACCACTGACTGAACCCTGATCCTGATTGGACACTGAGCCCCGATCCTGGTCACAGGCTGAACCCTGATCCTAGTCAGAGGTTGAGCTGTGCTTCCAGTAACTGATCTTGGTGTACATGGAGCACTGAGACCTGATCCTGGTCCAATTCTGAACACTAATCCCGGTCACACACTGAGCCCTGATCCTGGTTACACACTAAGCCCTGATCCCGTGTCAGTTTTACACACTCAAGCCTTGGGTTCACGACTGAGTAGAGACTCGAAGACGTCCTGATGGAAGGGACTCAGAGAAGTCCAGGGTATAGCAAGCCCCAGATGGGGCCTCAGGAAGCCTGCCTTAGCGGCCTGTCTGTTTCTGGCCATTTTCACGCAGGACTATCCCATCCTCAGGAAGGAGAAGGTTTTACTTGTCACTCGGGGGCAGGGTTAGGACCAGGCTCCCCGACTCCTAGTCTACAGCCTACCTTTCTGCACCCCAGGGAGGGTGAGGACTCTGCACAACCGGTCCTCCCGAGGCTGAGGTCATACAGGGAAGGGATGGGCAGGAGGAAGGCGGGCACGCCACAGCCCTCCCTCCCCAGCTGTTCAGTGGACTTTGCTCGCAGGAGGCAGAGGGCCGGTGTGCCCGGGGGTGAGCACAGGGGTGGCCCCCCAGTTCACAGGCACCGTGTTAGCTGTGGAGGCAGCACACCAGTCCCCCCCCCCCCAGTGAGGACATAGGGACCCTCACCAGCCACCACCCAGGAGCAGGAGGCCCCTCCATCACCCCACCCCCCACTCAGCCCAAAGGCACCTACACAGTGAGAATGCTGGGGGCTGTCTCGGAAGTGATGCTGCAGGCAGGTGCTCTGTACCTCCCTCCAGCAATAGGGTTCTAAAGGGTGAGGCTTGGCCAGCCTCCTCCTCCAGGACCCCGGATCCCAGGCAGGCAGAGGCTGGAGGCTCCTTCCCAGCCTCCCTGCCTCCCTCCCAGGCTGCCTGCCCTGGATCTAGGGGCAGCAAAGGGCAGAGACGGCCTGGCCCTTGGGTGCCAGCACCCAAGTCAGAACCAGCCCCTAGAAGGCCCTGCCCAAGGTCCTGCCTCAGTGGTGGCCACAGTCTGTGTCTGCTCTGTCCTGCATGGCCACCACTAGCTGAGCACTTGTCATGTGGCCTAAAGACCCAGATCATTCATTTTGCCGACTTTAGGTTAATTTCAATTTAAATAGCCGTGTGTGCTGGTGCCTGCTATGTACGAGAGGCTACTCGGACCGGCACCTGCTCCAGGGCTGGGCTCCACCCAAGTAACTTGTTTCTCTGAGTATCTGCCTGTGGCTCCAGGTCTGAGCACCAAGTAGACGAGCCACCCTGTGACCTCTCACCCCACGCATCAGGGAGCAGGTGGGGAAGGGTCACCTCGGGGGGGAATGAGGCGGTCCCGTAGCCGGGCGGCTGGGTTTGTCCTGATTCCTCCATCCTGCGGCTCTGTGACCTCAGGTAAGTTACCTGCCCCCTCTGTACCTCACCTGCTTCATTGGCAAAGAGGGGGGAAGTCGTGGTACTTACCTGTGTGATCTTTGTCATGATCAAGTGAGCAGGTCAACGGCCTGGTCCAGGTGGCGAGGGCCAGGTAACTGCAGATCGCCTGTTCTCCGGGACAGACAGCTTCCAGCCCCACAATGCCTTCCTGCCTTCTTGACTCGGCCCAGCCTCCTGCAGCTTCCCGTCCTCAGGATGGGATGCACTCCTGGGCTCCAGCCTGTGGCTGCGCTTGCACCTGCCCGAGTCCCCTGCTGCAGCCTTGCCTGGCTCTCCCTCCTGTTTGCCCCTGCCTCCCCTGGGTAAGACCCCAGAGAAGCCTGAGCTGCCGGCCACAAATCCTCACAGACTGAGGGTCACATGGGGGACGCCAGGCTCAAAGGATGAAGATCCGTGTGATTTAGATAGGACATGTGCTTCCCTTGGGTGCCATGGGAACCCAGGCACCCAGGAACCAGCCCCCCCCTCTCTCCCTCCATATCTGTCTTTCACTGAGATACACCCCAGTCCTTTTAATTTTTTTTTTTTTTAAACATGGTCTCATGAAGTTGCTGAGGCTGGCCTCAAACTTGCAATCCTTCTGCCTCAAACTCTGGAGCAGCTGGGATTACAGGTGCACCACCATGCCTGGCCGGACTTGCTTCTTGAGGGCTGAGCCTGCAAGCTGTGAAGGGGGGCAGCTTTGAGGACCAGCAGCAGTGCCGGGGTTCACGATGGGGGGGGAGCATCCTGTCCTCCTTTGGACTCTGCCCAGCGACCCTGTTCCATGGCAGGCTGCCCTTGTCCGGGCTGAGCCGAAGTCATTTCCCCGTGCTCTCTGGGAAAGACTCAGAGAGATCAAACTGCTGGTTCAGTCCACAGACCCCAGCCGAGCCAGGACCCAGGCAGGCTGCGAGGGAGGAAGGGGAGGGCAGGAACCTTGCCTGGGCGCCTGTTTGGGAACCCAGAACCAAGTGGTCTGAGTCATTTCTCCCGCCCAGTCCCCCTGGCCACTGGCAAGACCTGGCAGGCTAACTGCCTTTCACAGGCCAGGACCACCCAGTCCCCTCCCACATACACACAGATAAGGCCCCCAGGGCATGGACCCTGTCCAGCGGGCCAAGGACTCCCAGGTTTGCTCCTGCGCACAGCCTTCTCCCAAGGAGCTCTGGCCCCTGCAAGCTTCTCTAACCCTCGGGCACCGTCCCCCACCCGCCCACCCGCCCTGGGAGGCGGGGTGGCAGGGAGGGGCGATTTCAGGCTATTTTCAACCACTGGATCTCACAACGCTCCAGTGTGAGAACCAAGTGCGATCAGCGGGTTTTCCTAGCACCCCCCGGGCAGGCAGAGGAAATGCAGGTCAGGGAGAGGCGAGGTCTCACTAGCCGCAGGTGCCACAGCGTGGCTTCGGGGTGGGGGTCTCCTCTGCTGCACATTCCCGATGCTTCTCAGCAGCTGCGCTGGAGCTGGCCATGGGGGTGCCTCCCTCTGCGGAATCCTATGCAAAGCCCAAAGAGCTGCGGCTCAGAGGTGATGTGACTCGCTCAAGGTCACACAGCCGGAGGCCAGGCTTGAGCCCAGAGCCTGCACGCAGTCATGGGCTGGCCCCTCAAAGGAGGCAGAAAGGGAAGCAGGGGAGAGTGTACGATGTAGAGCCAGGCCAGAGCTGCGCTGTTCCCGTCCCTGCAGCATCCTGAGTCAGAGTGAGTTCTGATCCCTTGAAACAGTAGGAGCCCAGCCCTGGCCCTGGTCCCACACCGGTCCTGATCAAAGACTGAACTCGGTTCCCGATAGCCAGCTGAGCTCTGACTCCGGGTGCACACACATCCTTAATTACAGGCTGAGCCCTGGGTCTGGGTGCATGCCGATCCTCAGTTGCAGACTGAGCCCTGATCCCCGATCACAGACTGAGCCCTGACTCTCACCACATACTGGTCCTGATCAAAGACAGCTCTGATTCTTGATGGCCAACTGAGCTCTGACTCCGGGGACACACACAACCCTAATTACAGGCTGAGCCCTGGATCTGGCTACATGCGGATCCTTAGTTACAGACTGAGACTTGATCCCGGATCACAGACTGAGCCCTGGTTCTGTCACACACTGATCCTGATCAAAGACTGAGCTCTGATTTCTGATAAGTGACTGAGATCTGACTCTGGGGATATACTGAGCCCTGACTCTGTGCTCATGCTGGTCCCTGATCACAGAATGAGTCCTGATTCCTGACCCTCGACTGAGCCCTAGACCTGGTGACGTACTAATTCTGACTGAAGACTGAGCCCTGATTCTGTATACACACTGATCCATCATCGCAGACTGAGCCTTGACCACAGACTCTATTCTGACTCTGGATGCATACTGATCCCTAGTCACAGACTGAGCCCTGATCTGTGTCACATTCTGGCCACCGCCTGAGGTTGGGCATTGACTGGTCATTCACCAGTATTCCTCAAGCCTCTCTTTGGGCCTGGTACCTCCCCATACCAGCCAGCCCTCCACCCTCCCACCACCAGCCTGGCGCCTACAGCAGACTGTGGGCTTCAGGGCATGTGCAAACAGCCACCCGACTTCCCTCCAGGCCCTGCGTACATCCGGGCTCAGCGAGCCCCCAGGAATGTAGAATGGCAAGCCAGCTCTCAGCGGGGGAGATTAAAGCATTTAATAAACAGCACTGTGAAAAATCAATACAGGCAATCAGAGAGTTCTGGGAGCCAACAGCCATGGAGGCTGGAGGAGGGCCGGGCCCTCTGCATGCTCACCTGCTCACACTCGGTGCGCGGCGGGGTCCAGGTGTGTGGACAGGGAGTTGGCGTCTCTCAGGCAAAGGCCTCACTCTCCCCGACCTAGGCTGCCCTGCCCAGGTCCCCACTCACACCCCCATGTGCAGCCCCCACAGCCACACCAGGCCACACCAAGGCCCGTGCATCCCCCGAAGACCCTCAGCACCAGCCAGGCTCTGACCTGTCTGCACCCCAGGCCCGCCGTCTGCACCTGCCGCAGATTCACTGTGCCCAGCTGTTTGTGACGGGGTGCAGCTCAGCCTGGGTGGTGAGTGCACAGACGGGCAGAGGGCAGAAGACAGAGCCTCCACCCCAGGGTGTCTCCGAGGTACAGGTGACATTCCAGGAGGAGGCCCAGGGGTCTTCGTGGCCTTGAGAGCCACCTGGGTGAGGATGGAGTACAGAGCCTGGGTTAGACCCCGTCAGCCCGTCCGGAGCCTCAGAGGCAGTACCCCGGGCTCGCCACCCTATTGTCACCTCCTCTCCTTGTTTTTTATTTTTCTTAATTTTTTGCAGTACTAGGGATTGAACCTAAGGGCATTCTACCTCTGAGCTATACTCCCAGCCCTATTTTTTTTTTAATTTTATTTTGAAACAGGGTCTCCCTAGGTTGATGAGAGTCTCACTCTGTGTTGAGGCTGTCCTCGAACCTGCCATCCTCCTATCTCAGCCTCCCAAGCACTAGGACTACAGGCTGGCTATGGTCACCTGCTTCTGTCTGCCCTGTCCCAGCAGGGCCTCTGCAGAGGCAGTCCTGTGTGTACACACCAGGGCCCGGGTAGACTGACACCAGTGTGCCCCTCTGTGTCCCCCTCATGGACAGGTTGGGGAATGGCTTGCCCAAGAGTAGTCAGCAGAGGCCGGGCTCCTCTAACTGGCCAGCGCTGTCACCAAGGCCACAAGGGGACCTTGCTTGGGGCCAGCAGTGGCCTCTTGGCTCCTGTGCTGGCCCTAGCACCTGGAGGAGGCAGAAGGCCTGGGCCTGGATCCCAGCCTGTATCCCCTGTAAGAGAGGCGCTCACACTGAACCCCACCAGGGGGGTAGTAGAGGCCTCAGGCTGTGGAGGCCGGCTCCAGCCTCTGCTCTGTAGCCTGCACCACCCTGGCCAGAGGTGCTGAGGGGCCGGCGAGACCTCAGAGCTCCGCATGAGG
Organism: Graphiurus murinus; assembly: GCA_004027655.1. Taxonomy (NCBI): domain Eukaryota; kingdom Metazoa; phylum Chordata; class Mammalia; order Rodentia; family Gliridae; genus Graphiurus; species Graphiurus murinus. Next base: position 342 of record PVLC010007310.1, on the reverse strand, counting down.
CCCAGCCTGGTCTACCTGCCTCATCCTGAGACCCCCCCGGCGTCCCCAGCCAGGCTTTTTGTGTCCTGCTGTGTCTTTGGTTTGGGACACCCTCTGCCTTTGGGCTGCCTGGACCACATCGTCCTCTGGGGGATGCCTCCATTTTCCTCCATCCTCCCCTCTGTGTCTCCATGGTGACACATGTGGGGGGGGTCCGTGGGGCGTGAAGAACATAAGGTGTCATGGGATCACAGGTAGGACAATGGGGCAGCGTCCTCTCCCGTATGTGTGCTCCTGAAGCCAGCCCTGGGCCTACGATGGAAGGAAGGACGGAAGGAAGGAAGGAAGGAAGGAAGGAGGAGA